>JBBPLF010000019.1:0-100406 GCA_038089615.1 Aureoboletus auriporus
ACATGGTTTTGCTCAAGAAGTCGATGCCAATCGTGGCTTGATAGGTGTTGTCGAATGTATCGTACATGAACCTGCAGACATACGAGATGAGCTCAAATACTTGCGAAATGTCGGTCTCCGTGTCTGGGACTGACCTTGTGATGAGACTGGTCTTGCCGACACTCTGGTCACCAAGTAACACGATCTTGGTACGCTTTGGGGGTGTCGAGGAGAAGTCGGCGGTTGCGGGTGTCGACAACGTATCCATACTTATGTGAGTGTCCTTGCGAGCGAGAGTAGTTTACCCTTGTTTAGAAGGCGGGTAGCAGGTAGTCGTAGTTCGCTTATATAATAAACGCTACATCGGTTCGCGATGAAGCTGTCGGACAAGATCGTTGCCCATTCCCCCGCTCAGCCCCCGTTCTATACGTTCGAGTTCTTCCCCCCACGCACGGACCAGGTTCGTTCCATCCGTGTACACGCTTATCTGTCTTGAACACTGCGCAGGGTTTCGACAATCTTGTCGCCCGTATATCCCGCCTCTCCACACTCCATCCCATTGCAATCAGCGTAACATGGGGTGCCGGTGGCTCCACAAGAGATAGGAGTCTCGATCTTGCCGGGTTCACGCAGTCCGATTGTGGCATCGACACTATTCTCCATCTGACGTGCACGAACATGCTGCCTGGCATGCTTGATGATACTTTACGCGTGCGCCAGCACCCTGATCACCTCCCATACACTGACACAATCCACAGGAAGCGAAAGCACGTGGTATACAGAACATCCTGGCACTCCGCGGTGGTCAGCCATTCTCATTTTAAACCCATCCAACTTTTCCATTCTTTTCACACAGATCCTCCACGTGGACAAGAGCATTGGACGCCGGTCGATCCACGATTTACATCTGGACTGGATCTTGTCAAATATATTCGTTCTTCAGACGAATATTCGCCTCACTTCTGCATAGGCGTCGCGGGTCATTAACCTAACGTTGAAATAGAAACAATGATGCTAATGCATGCTTCGTAGGTTATCCCGAAGGTCACCCAGATGACGCTAGCGAACAAGATACCATCGACTATTTGAAACAGAAAGTGGACGCCGGAGCGGATTTCATTGTAACACAGTTATTTTATGACTCGGATCGCTTCATTGAATGGATCCAACAAGTTCGAAGCAAAGGTTGGTCATCTAGAGGAAGCATTCGGGTCCATCTCTCATCACACACAGGCATAAATTTGCCCATTATACCCGGCGTTATGCCCATACAGACGTATGCATCCTTCCTACGAGTCACCAAGCTATGTCGAGCACAGGTTCCGCCTAATATCATGACCGACTTGGACGCAATCCGGGTGGGTCGATCGATCGACCGTATTGAAAGCTAATCAGAAGGCACGATAGCATGACGACCAGCTAGTCAAGAACTATGGTGTTCGTCTTGCCGTTGACATCATACGGAGGATCACCGGATCTGGCCTCGTTCCTGGAGTGCATTTCTGCACCCTCAATCTTGAAAGGAGTGTTCAGCTAGTTCTCGAAGATCTTGAATGGGCTGGTGGTAGTCCAGCTGCCAAAAATAAACTCATTATTGTAAGATCATTTTAACCTCCTATCGAGCCGTCATTATGAACACCGAGATAAGGATTCTTCTCCACTACCGATTAGTTCTCCGCTTCCTAGTTCAGATTTGGTGGTTACTCCGAGCCTGGCAACTACGACCGCTGCAAACGCATTAGCAGGCAAACCGACGCTAGATGTAGAGCCCCCTGGACGCGGAGAACTTAACAATGCAGCAACCTGGGACGAGTTCCCAAATGGTCGATTCGGTGACTACAAGAGTCCCGCATTCGGTACACAAGATCAGTGGGGTGGCTTGGGTATCAATGTATGTCCTTCACAGTGGTCACTATCCATCTAAACTTGTATATTTTTTAGATCCATGCGGTCCCACCCCATTGGGGCAATCCGACCACCACGGAGGATTTGACCAAGCTTTTCCTGGAATATCTTGACTCTAACATCTCCTCCACGCCATTCTCTGCCTCGCCGCTTTCTGATGAATCTGGAACCATCCTTGAATATCTGAAAAAACTTACTAGTCAAGGGCTATGGACTGTCTGCTCTCAACCTGCAATCGATAACGTCAGTTCTACCGACAGAGTTTTTGGTTGGGGCCCAAGGGGTGGATATGTCTTTCAGAAAGGGTTTGTTGAGTTCTTCGCGGAAGAGAACATCGTACATCAGATCGAAGACAAGATTGAAAGGGAAGGGAATGGATGGATTCATTTTTTTGCAGCAAACACACAGGTAAGCTACAGTTTTCATTCGAATTCGATGGCTCATACCGTACCTTAGGGTGAATTCAGGACTAATATACCTGAAGACGGGAGGAATGTAGTGACGTGGGGAGTATTTCCTGGTCAGGAGGTGGTGCAAACGACGATCATTGAACGAGAATCTTTTCTCACGTGGAAGGTGCGAGTTCGTTGATACGTCCGAGCACGAATATAATGAATCTCATCGGCACTTTGACGTTGTAGAATGAAGCTTTCTCGATATGGGCCGAGTGGGCATCGTTCTATGCCCCTGAATCCTCCCAAAGTGTGTTTCTCGACAAGGTGAGGGCGGAACGTTGGTTAGTGAGCGTAGTGCACCATGACTTCAAGTGCTCGGACGCTCTTTGGTCCTTCCTACTCGAGGTTATTTAATTTTATGCATGATCTTAGCTGCAGTACTGTCCTGGATTATTTGTAGATTTTCAACTACATATCAGATTTGTATGTGTACCGTGCACAACCGTAAACGTTACGAAAAAGGGGGCAACAATCGGACGACGACAGAATCCACCGGAGTCCGTGGTACGTGTGTTGTTCAACGGGACTGTCAATGACGGCGCGCTCTCTAACGCGAGGTGGGTGCTGTACAAGTACGTGAAAGGATAAAAAGAATAATAAAATAAGTAAGGGACTCAACCTATGTGTCCAAAAGCTTCTGCCACTTCTCCGAAAGTAGGTCTGTTGTGAGATCCGTGCTCGTCTGATGCGTCGTTACGTTGGCCTGCGAGAAAACAGTTTCCAAGCCCTGGCGGTATGCTGGGTAAGCGGTGCGGGGAAATGAAAGGTAGAAAGAGAATGGCGAGACGAGTGGCGAGGAAGGCATGCTCGGTCGGACGGTAACAAAATGGTAAACCGGCAGAACGATCGTAGACGGAAATGGAGACGATCGCCTTGTCGAGAACGTCCTTCGGCGACGGTACGATGGGTGATGATGCGCTCAACCTTCTTGGGAGAATCGATGATAACACATGACAAAAATGAGGGACTGGCGAAACAGTCGGTGGCGATGGCTGACGACGCGCTTGAGCCTTCTCCGCCCTCTAGCGCGGACCCTGAATGGATGCGACGTGGTGCGACGTGGTGGTACAGCGCTGGCGCGATTGTCTGGGGGTAGTGGCGGCATCGACGGCCCGGGCGCATGTCATTTGTGTTTTCAATATGGGTGAGCGGGTGACGTAGGTGCTGGGTAGGTAATACGTGAAGGGAGAGGGAGGGTGCATGCACGCATAGTTGGACATACCAGTCTGCTCGTCTTCGTTATTGCAACCAGCACCACCCTTTGCTGTCATAGTGCCTTGTTGGGCCCAGCGTCGGCAGGGGTGATGCTGTGCACCAGTCATAGCGTCCCGTCCTCCTCGGTAAAGGGATAACGGGAAAGTACGCTGTGGGGTGAGTGGGGCTCAGTGGGCCCCAGCAACTAACCAAACCACACCGGAGGCGGTGCAATGAGTCTAAGCTTACCCGCTATGGCCTAAACGTTCAAACGCCCCATCTTCTCGACCCTCTCTGCCTCAGGCTGTCTTGCCCTCTGTTCAAGTACGCACTTTTATCTTTACATTTCTCAGGCCCTGCCATTAATGTTCATTATAGCAGAGTCAGAACCCGTACACTTCATTTTCATTCACCTCTACGTCTCGCCAACCCATATCTACGAGCCAAAATTCTCGAGGGTGTTACGAGCGAAACCACGCACTTCAAAAATGGCGATTGGAAAATTCAAGTGGTATAATTACCAATCAAAGCGAAGTCGGTCGATATATTTTCACCCTTGTCCATAGCTCATACATGGATCTTGTTAGCGCTTCTCAACAAAGCCCTTAATCCTGCTGAGATGGATCCTTCCGGGCGCAAGGCGTGTCTGAAGGGTACACGTCGAAACTTTATCGACCCCATTCTTTATTGGGCCCACGCCGTATCCGAGTCCGACACCAGCGTCTATTGGCTTTGTGGTGATGCAGGCTTAGGCAAGAGTGCCATAGCCCACTCTGTTTCCGAGGAATGCTCTGTTACCGCGTACCTGTTCTTCGACAGGAACAACCCTGCCTCGAGTCATCCTAGCCTCGTGATCCGCACCATCGCCTATGAACTCGCCATCAACGATTGGGGTATCCTTGATATTATCTTGAAAGTTGTCAAGAAGAACCCCAAGATAACCACGGAATCCCTTGACATCCAGTTTACAAAACTTCTGCTTGAACCATTGACCTCATCCCGTGCTACACTCCATTACCCTGTCCTCGTCGTCCTAGATGCTCTCGATGAATGCGGAGACGGGAACACACGTAGGGTGCTCGTGGACCTTTTAGCGAAGCGGTTCGCCGACCTTCCTCCCCGATTCAAAGTTCTAGTCACCAGTCGCGCCGAAGCGGACATCGTAAAGCCTTTCATGACATCTCCAAACATTCATCGCATCACTCGAGTCGAACTTCTACCATCCGCAGAGGATGTACTCAAATTTTTGTACGACCGCATGCCTAGAATCCGTGAGGCCCGCCCCTCGACTCGGCTACGAGTTGACTGGCCAGGAAGTCCAACCATGCTTAAACTGTCACGTTTCATGGAGGGGGTCTTCATTTTAGCGACAACGGTGGCATCATTCGTTGAAAATTCTTTTCATCCACAGACCAGCCTTGAGTATCTGCTCATGTCGGACAGCACCAACAGCATTGAAAGGCTCGACAGCCTATTTGCTACGGTTCTGGAATCAGCTGGCGAGTGGAAGGATCCCTGCTTTGTCGATGAGTTCCGCGCCATTGTTGGTGCTGTCCTTGTTGGACAGGCACCAATGACCATCCCAATCATTGATCAACTTCTCGGATTGACGCGTTCATCATCTACCATCCTTTCATCTCTTCGATTCGTCCTTCAATATAGTCAAGATAAACCTATCAGGACCCTCCACGCGTCTGTTACCGACTACCTCACCAACCCGAAACGTTCGGCGAAGAAGCCATGGTTCATCGATATATCGGATCTGCACGGGTTTCTTGCCCGTTGCTGCCTGCGCCTCATGACGGAGAAGCTGCGATTCAACATAGGTGATCTTGAGACGTCTCATTTGTTAAACAAGGATGTCCCTGGTCTACGTCAACGGGTTCAGAACTCCATTCCGGATTCCCTTACATACGCTTGTCGGCATTTTGCAACTCATCTCCATCTCTCGAAGGCTGGACCATCTGAGTTTGGCGAACCTTCTGGTATCGAGTCCTTTATGCGTTTTCGTTTACTTTTTTGGTTGGAGGCTCTGAGTTTGGTGGGTGAAGACAAGGTGGCCATACCAGTTATGGAAACACTTGAGCAATGGTATCGGGTGAGTCAATCTCTCACGTCATATATTTCAAATTGACGATGAAATAGAGCAGCAATAAAGAGTTGGCTGATCTCGCATATGAGGTCGTCAAGTTTATGACCGTTTTTCGAGGAGTCGTTTCTCGGAGCACACCACATTTGTATGTGTCTGCGTTGCCAATGTGGCGACAGAGTTCGCATATTCGACGCATATACGGTGAAAGATTCCGGGGGATAGCTCGAACGAAAGGCGGGGGCGTTGACCTCATACCATCTTTGCAGTGTGTCATGAGAGGACACACTCAGGAGGTCATGTCAGTCGGGTTCTCACCTGATGGAAAGCGCGTCATCTCCGGGTCTCTCGACAATACAGTGCGGATTTGGGACGCCGAGACAGGGTCTGTCATAGCCGGGCCCTTCAACGGACACACTGGATCAGTCAATTCAGTCGGTTTCTCATCTGACGGAATGCACGTCGTCTCCGGGTCTTCTGACAATACAGTGCGAATTTGGGACGCGGAGACGGGGTCTGTCGTAGCAGGGCCCTTAAATGGACACACTGGATCCATCAGATCAGTCGGGTTCTCACCTGACGGAAAGCGCGTCGTCTCCGGGTCTGACGACACTACAGTACGAGTTTGGAACGCCAAGACAGGAACCGTCGTAGCTGGGCCATTCAACGGACACACTAAATCGGTCAGTTCAGTCGGATTCTCACCTGACGGAAAGCGCGTCGTCTCTGGGTCTTGGGACAATACAGTGCGAATTTGGGACGCCAAGACAGGGACTGTCGTAGCTGGGCCCTTCAATGGACACACTGGATCAGTCAGATCAGTCGGGTTCTCACCTGACGGAAAGCGCATCATTACCGGGTCTTCGGAAAATACAGTGCATATTTGGGATGCCGCGACAAGGTCTGTCGTGGCTAGGCCCTTCAACGGACACACTGGACCAGTCAATTCAGTCGGGTTCTCACGTGATGGAAAGCGCGTCGTCTCCGGGTCTCTCGACAATACAGTCCGAATTTGGGACGCCAAGACAGGCTCTGTCGTAGCTGGGCCCTTCACCGGACACAATGATTGGGTCACATCAGTCGGGTTCTCGCCTGACGGAAAGCGCGTCGTCTCTGGGTCTTCTGACAATACAGTGCGAATTTGGGACGCCGAAACAGAGTTTGTCGTAGCTCGGCCCTTCAACGGACACACCGGATCAGTCAGATCAGTCGGGTTCTCACCTGATGGAAAATGCGTCGCCTCCGGGTCTTCTGACAATACAGTGCGAATTTGGGACACGGAGACGGGGTCTGCCTTAGCTGGGCCTTTCAATGGACACACCCTATCAGTCAATTCAGTTGGGTTCTCACCTGACGGAAAGCGCGTCGTTTCCGGGTCTCTCGACAATACAGTGCGGATTTGGGACACTGAAACAGGGTCTGTCGCAGCTGGGCCCTTCAATGGACACACTGGACCAGTCAAATCAGTTGGGTTCTCACCTGACGGAAAGCGCGTTGTCTCTGGGTCTTCTGATAATACGGTGCGAATTTGGGATGGCGAGACAGGGTCTGTCGTAGCTGGACCTTTCAAAGGGCACACTGGATCAATCAGATCAGCCAGGTTCTCACCTGATGGAAAGCGCATCGCCTCCGGGTGTTCTGACAATACAGTGCAAATCTGGGACGCCGAGACAGGGTCTGTCATAGCTCGGCCCTTCAACGGACACACTGATTTGGTCACGTCAGTCGGGTTCTCACCTGACGGAAAACGCGTCGTCTCCGGGTCTCTTGACAATACAGTGCGGATTTGGGACGCCAAGACAGGGGCTACCGTAGCTGGGCCCTTTAACGGGCACACTGGATCAGTCAGATCAGTCGGGTTCTCACCTGACGGAAAACGCGTCGTCTCCGGGTCTGATGACGATACAGTGCGAATTTGGGACGCGAAGACGGGGTCCGTCGTAGCTGGGCCCTTCAACGGACACACTAAATCAGTTAGTTCAGTCGGGTTCTCGCCTGACGGAAAGCGCGTCGTCTCCGGGTCTCTCGACAATACAGTCCGAATTTGGGACGTGGAGGCAGGGTCTGTCGTAGCTGGGCCACTCAACGGACACACTAGATCAGTCAATTCAGTGGGGTTCTCACCTGACAGAAAGCATGCCATTATCCACAACTCTCAAGATCTGGTGTCTGTCTTCGATCACCACAATCCATCTACATGGAAACTCCATGATGATGGCTGGCTTCGAAGCACATCTGGTGCCCTCATCCTTTGGATACCACACTACTACCCGAGGCCTGGTATCTGCCTACCTCCACTGGCCGTAGTTATTAAAGCTGGTGTTCCGATAACCCAAATTGATGTTCGTTATTTTGTACATGGGAAACGATGGACAGAGTGTTTTGACGGTACACTCAGCTAGTTACCAAGTATGAGTTTGTAATACATATCACGCATTTGGGTATGAATCTCTGTGCTATTGCTATTGATTATAAAACTGCCTAGCTTGCATGACAGTTTGGCTGACGGCGCTTGAAGAAAATGACATCTCCTTTAGTCGGAACAATTGACACGATACTCTTGCTTTTATAGCAACTTGAAGTGCTAACTGACCACCTCGATTTTTTACGCACTCTTTTTAGACCATTATTTGATTTCTTCAACCATACTATTGTCGTAGCCTAGCATCACATCGCTGGACGGAAAGCGTAGTCTCCGGGTCTAACGACGGCACAGTGTGGATTTGTCAATGGGATGCCGAGACACCAGGCCAGCTGGGCCCATCCAAACCAAACCAATCACATGGATGATCCGTCGGGTTTCACCCAGTGGAAAACACGACATCTCTGGGTCTGAAGACAATACAGTGCTAGGTCGCATCGGTTGGATGTCTCAGACTGAGACTGTAGTTGAGTCCTCCAAGCGAGTCACCGATCGAGTCGCATCAATTGGGATTTCCCTCGGTATGAAAGCATGGGTCCAGCGACAAAGGGGTTCGGGTTGTAGATGCCACACCAAGGTTCTGCTAGGCTCCTCAAAGAGACTCGCCTAGTCGGACATGCATCGCGTGTAAAGCCCGTTGTTATCCACGACTCTCAAGATCTAGCGTCCCTACCACCCGTCTTCAATTATCACAACCGGTCACATGGCGACTTGACTATCGATGACGGCCAGTGGCGTATGGTTGGTAACGGTGAAATGAGGGAATACGAACACTGCGCAGAAAAGCGATCTTAGCTGCCTGATGGGAGAGTGAGAAGGCGAGAGAGAGATTGAGAGAGGGGGTGACCTGCAGCTGCAGATGCCATTTTATTTCGTCGTGATGGAAAGAAAGAACCACATAGCGGAAGCGGACGTCTATGTCAAGAAAGAGAATAGGCTTGAAGTTGGAGCGGACATATTGGTCCGACGAGAAATTGCTGTAGTGCCGTAGCTAGCGCTCATAAACTGGCCTCCGCAGATGAAAAAAAAAAGATCGGCGAGGTGCATATGTCATTCCAGAGATGGACGACCTGATTTTTTTAAGGGTGTGGCTCTCGCGATGAAGATGTTTAGTGGAGTCGTCGGTGAAGAGGATGAGAGGAAGATACCCCTTGGCGTCTGCCAAGTCTGTGGTAGTCAATCCCGAGACCAAAGGTACTATCGAGAGGGAGAAAGGAGTACAGATTCGCTCAAAAATTAAAGTGTTAGAAACCTAGGAATTAAAACGATAGAATGAGGGTATCAGCCGAGTTGACGACGTCAAAGGCCTTCTTGGCCTGGGTTTTTGGGGGACATGGTGGTGAATACAACGATCCATTGTTGCACGGCGGGAGCTGACGCAGAGGAAAGGGAGTAGAGCTTGGTCCAGGGGGACGTTGAGTTCACCTACATCACAGCGAGACTGAAAAAATATTATTACGAGGGGTGCGTGTCGCATTGATCTCGGCCTACATGCGAGGAGAAGAAGTAGCTGCAGCGGACGCGGGCACAGCCGGAGGAGTGGAAGGAGTGGCAGATTTGACCCTCTCATTTTCTCGAGTTATACAAATGTGTCCGATTCTTTCAAAACAAAATCGAGGTACGAAGGCAAAAACATATGGATCAATCTAACTCTCGCAACTCTCCGTCTCGTGTAAAGTTAAAGACTTAAACAACAACCTGCAAGTCCGATATTGAAAGCGCTTGCCTCGCATGTGTTCGCCGACGTGAGTTCCCAGGGATAATAAGTGGCCGCACCCACATCCTCACGTGGCCATACTTCGTGGCTGTCAACAGTGCGCGAGGTAGGAATGTCAGGCAGCTTAGCATGTCAGTCTCTATATGTTTAACCTGCGTAAAGCACCCGTTTAGTGGGTACGAGGACAAATAGATGGCTAACAGCATACCAAAACCGGTTGAACAGCGGAAACCTCGTTTCTGGATGGTGCAGGGTGGTACCTAGGTGTTGAAAGTTGAGTGGCTGAGCCAGTCCCACGGCGATATATCGCAGCCAACGAGACATTAGATGCCATTGAAACACGATGACCATGCTGAGGTTTTGGTCTGTGCAATGCACTACTGGAAAAGTCCCACTGATTACGAGATTATTATGGGTGCATATTCAACATGGGGATATGCGCACTAATATTAGTTTGTTATCCTCTCCGACGCTACCAAACCGGTATGTTCGTCCGTCACATCTTGATGCATCGAATGCTACAGCGGACACAAAAGACGAGTGACCTTGGCATCTAGCGACCACACGTTGTTCCCACGGGGAAAATATTGTCAGAAGATCGTCTTGGCCACCCGTCTGGAAAGGAGTTAAAAAAGATGCGTGAGATGAAGGAACCACTTTACTAGGATGAGGCGTCCATCCGGTGACCACGCGACAGAGGTCAGTGCACCGAAATATGACGCATAACAATCAACAAGTCTGGCGGGTTGTCAGGATAAGGAGACACATGAAATATACCACTCACTGTTCTGCAAATGCGTCGATCACTCGTAAACAGCCATCCTCTGATATGGCGGCGACATGTTTGACGTCGGGAGAGAACACAAAATCTACGTATTTGAGAAGGTTCAATATGCTCACGAGCTCGGGGATCAAACACGCACCCACAACAGCGCGTCTGCTCAGCCTCCAGTGGCTGACAGGATTTTTTGCAACACCCTTGTCTGCTCTCGCGCCTCCACTCACGTTGGATTCGGGATGCCATGGTGGCACAGTAACGTACATCGTCGTAAACGGATCCCATTCACCACCGGCTGACTGTGATTGATTCTGAGGCGACTGAGGATTGGAACTCAGAAATGATGGAGGTGATGTTTGGGTATTGGGGACTGTGACGCTGAATACCCCATCATCTCGTTCCTTGTCATAAACAATTATCGTGCCATCTGCATGGGAAACAAGGAAGAGGGTAGAGGATGCGGGGACCCAGCGCACGGCGGTACAAGGGGAGGAGGAGATGGAACCCTCAAAAAACCAATGTGAGCAAAGAGTGGGTAGTCTAGCTGGTAGTCACACCTGTTTGTTTAAACGACCATATCGGCCAGCTATGGGATCTATGAAATGACCTTCAGTAAATAACTCTAGTGAACGCCGAATCACACACCAAACCAAACAAGATCGCCTGTACTAAACCCAATGACAACATCAAGTCTCTCGGGCGAAGCAGTGAGGGTATTCACGTCATGACAGGTCGGAAAAGCAGAGAAACTAATTCTTGTAAGGGGTTCCTGTTGTTGATTCATTAGCATAGTGTCAAGCAAGCCTGGTTACGTCCACCCATACCTTGGCTTTGGCTCCAACATCATACCAGAGAAAAGTCTTACTGGAGTTGAAGAACATGAATGTCACCTCACCCTGTTTACTAGCAAGAATCTTATTCAATCCCTCGACGCTCTGCATGCGTGTTATGAAAGTAGATGAAGTCGTGCGCATGTTACGCTTCGGCTTGGAAGAGCTGGATTTCTTCTTCCCCGAGATGGACGGGTGTGCAAACAGTTTCTGGTGGGGTTCTTGTGACACGATCAGGTCTTGTCCGTTAGTAGTTTGTCCCTGAGGAGAAGATACATCTGGCGAGGTGGGGTTGTCGTCTGGGGTGTCGCTGGAGGACAGACTGCGGTCGTCGAGCACCCGGTCCTTCATGTTGTCTCTATCCCGCTCCCTGTCTCTGCGCGAATCCTTGTTGAGGTTTGCCCCAAGCAGCTGCGCAAAACCTGGCGAGCTCGCATGTTTCGAGTGGTTAAAGTGAACGGTGACAGTGGAGAGTCGTGTGGGATATAGCTGAGCAGTGGCCAATGGTACTGGTACGACGGGCGGCTTGTGCTCTTCTGTGACCGAATACACGCCTTCCGGGGCCACGAATGCGCTGTCGCTCTCCATCGCCGTTGCTGCCGTCGTGGAGGGGAATATATACAGTGATCCGACGGGGGGCGGTATACCTCGGGAATCGGTTAATAAACAAGTCACAAGACTGGTACTACGAGGTTCGGATCATGCTCAAGTACACCTTGTCAGTTGACCATGTTTGTCCCTGCTCTCCGTCCCTTTACCCGTCTGTCTACACTCGTACGTCTCATTACCACATCTCGTTCACGTCTAACGAGGAATGCAGTGTTCCCGGCGATGCTACTCAACTACTACTGTTCAGCCCCCACCAGCCGGTGGCCATCTCTCCTCCGTGGCCACTTCGCAACTCCTTCGGCTCACTGGGGAAACCGCACTTCGTACACCAGGTCTGATATGGACCGATGGAAGTGATTCTGGCCCTGTGCGATCCATGGTGGGAGATCGCGAAACAAGGAAGATGAACATGTATCAAGCAGTAAGGGACGCGCTCAGGTACGAGGGGGCAAATGTCGTCTGTCTGTAGTGTTGACAAGCTGGTAGCATTGCACTCGCAAAAGACGACACCGCCGTGGTCTTTGGAGAGGATGTGACTTTTGGGGGTGTATTCCGCTGCACCATGGTACAGTTCGTACCTTTTCCATCAACGCTCATCTTTTACGTATATTGTACAGGGCCTTGCAGAAGAGTTTGGTAGGTTGCTCGTCTTATTCATCGTGATGGCGGGCCACGGTGAATATTTCTACATAAGGTCGTGAACGCGTCTTCAACACTCCTTTGACGGAGCAAGGCATCGCTGGTTTCGGCATCGGAATTGCGTCCATGGGACACACAGCTATCGCAGAGATACAATTCGCTGACTATATCTTTCCTGCCTTTGACCAAGTACGCCCTACTAATGCTCTGTCACCTGCACTTCTCAACATCGATAAAGATAGTAAATGAGGCAGCCAAGTATAGATATCGCGCGGGTGGGCAATTTTCGATCGGTGGTCTAACAATTCGTACGCCTACAATGGCAGTTGGACACGGTGGTTTATACCATTCACAGAGTCCAGAAGGCTTCTTTGTTGGCGCATCGGGACTTAAGGTTATATTCAATATTCTTTTTGACGATTTCCGAGCTGACACAAGAATGGGCCTTGACAGATTGTCATTCCTAGGTCGCCAATTCAATGCAAGGGGCTGCTTTTGGCATCAATTCGTGATCCCAATCCTGTTCTTTTCATGGAACCGAAGATTCTATATCGTTCTGCAGGTAATTTTGTACTTTCTGATGTGTATTTCCTCGCCACTCACACCGTATTTGCCAGTCGAGCAAGTTCCGATCGATGATTTTGTCCTCCCCCTCGCTCGTGCAGAAATTCTCACTCAGGGGTCTGACCTAACCCTTCTTTCCTGGGGTACACCCATCTACCACTGTGAATCTGCCATGAGTATTCTGCGTTCTCCACCACCATCCCTAGAGCCACTTATTCCTGCTTCACTACGAGGAACAAAGGTGGAACTCATAGACTTGCGCACCATACTACCCTGGGATGTGGAAACTGTCGTGGAAAGCGTCAAAAAAACCCGGAGGTTGGTTGTCGTTCACGAAGCAGGGTACACTGGTGGCGTTGGTGGCGAAATTGCAGCGGAAGTCCAGAAGAGGGCATTTTTGCGGTTGGAGGCGCCTGTCAAGCGAGTTACCGGTTGGGAGTGAGTGACCTTTCTCTTTTGGCGGTGAATTTTCTTAGGGTCATGATAACAGTGTACCAGCTGCATTGCAGTTTGAAAAATTCAACATGCCGGATGCAATCAGGATCCTAGATGGTATTATCGAGACTCTCACCTACTGAACAGGTAGATACACTGCTGTCTTGTTTGAGGTATTAACCGAGCTCGACAACTGTAGATATGTACATTGCGATTACAGTGGGGTCCTTCATGAGGAAGACAGTCAGTGATGTACGCTATGGTTTAACTACATGATGACCCGAGAGTGCGGTCGTCTCAACGTCTTACATGTCCGATGGCTCTTCCTCAAAATCCTCTGTTGCGCCTTCTTCTACCTCGATCTCGATCTCGACTTCGTCTGAGTTTTGTTCCTCATCCATATCTTCAATTCCGGCGTCCAAGTCAGGTCCGGACTCCTCGTTCTCTTCATGGGGTGGTGTTGTACCTTCGTCCGTGCGACCACTGGATGACCCCTCTGAATCCTCCTCTGCCTATGCACACAAGTCGAACATTATTCACTGAGATTGGATAATGGTGCACGTACATCATTCTTTTCTTCCAGCTGCGTGGTGTGTCTGCCTATTGGTATATACCATACGAAACCGTGGTTTCGGACGTGTAGATTCTGAAATAATGGTATGAATACTGCTGCAGACGCTGCATCATTTCGTACATACGCAGTCCTCCAAGTCATTCTCTTCGTCAGACAAGTCGTCCAGCTCGCGCTGAAGCTCTCTCAAATGATTTATGCGACCTTGGTATCGATCAGCTTTGAGCAGAGGAGCTGGGCCTACATTAAGTATTCTGGGAAGAACAAGAGGAATGATGGGTGGGCGAGGTATGAGCGTCGGCGATGCGATTGACATGAGTGATCGGATCGGCTCACCGTACGTTACGTAACACTCAATGGAAAGACCTGAGCGGAAGCAGCCAGGGTGATAATACATAGGACGCGTGTAACGAACATTGGATAGAAACATACAATCACTTAGCACTAACTTGAACAGCCCATCTCTCAAGCCACCCTCGACGCAAAAGCGCAGCCTCAAGGGCCACTAGGAACATGTCCCGACGCCACCCTTTGATACCCTGACTTTGCACCCACATCTCGCGGATCTTCTGCTCTCCAGAGAATGTCTCGTACACGCGGCGCAATGCGTGCTCATATTCAGCCGAAACGTTAGAGACCGATTCAACAACCAGGTTGGGGCCGTATGTAGCACTTTGAATTTGTTTGAGGACGGAAACGAGGGTCCGCGGTCGGCGAGGTGATCGCTCGGAAGCGATGAACGGGATAGCGGAAATAATTTGCGCCCAGCTTAATGTTCGAAGTGACGGGGAGAAAGCCGTGAACTCGAGGGTCACCTTGCAGTCCGCATTCAAAGAGGGAGCTATGCCATAAGGAAGATGGTCGAGACAGAGCGGAGGGTACGAGGTCGACAACGTTAGAGCAAATGGACTCAAAGACAGGCTCTGAGGGCTGGGGTTGGCAGTGGGCGCATTGCTGTTTAAATGCCGATCACCATAACCTGGCGAACATGAGGATGTGTTGGATGCAAGCTCCGTCAAGCGGAAACTAGCAAATAATACGTACCTGACTTGGACTATCCGATCGGGTTTCCCTGTGTAACTCATATATCTCGTGAATAACGGATGGTACGAACCTTCGCAAGCATCCACCATCTGAAACAATCGATCCACCATTTCCATGCAATACTTATGCATATACCATACCCATTCACAGTTGTCCCCGAGCCTATGAGATCTGCCAAGTCGTTGATTGGATTGCGAAATTCTATGACACCATTGGACGTATCCTCGATGATCATCTCAAGGGGTATGTCGACGTGTGAACGGCTGATACTCGCAAGTTTGATGTAGCGGTTTGGCCAGAGGGAGCAGGTCGGTGTCACGATGGTGAGCAGAGCTCGAAGGGCAGCCCTGGTATGGATATCGTGCTCCTTTCGAGGTCGCGAGATGCATATGGAAATGAGGACGAGGAAAAGGCAACACGAGAGAATTCTTGCGAAGCGATTACGACTGTCCCCAGAGATGCCAAGACGAACCGGAAGAGTATCAAGAAAAGAATGAAGGACTCCATCGTCGTTCAAGACCTCCCAGAACTTCGAGATGCCACTGCCTTTGGTCATATCGGCGTGGCAGGTTGATCGATGATCGATGTTGTTGGGGGAAGAGCCGTTTGTGACTGAATGCAAAGTTTCGTTGACATGGAGCAATCGACAGACTTGATCGATGATCAACGTTAACCTCCAAAAAACGACGCCAGCAGGATTCGAACCTGCGCACTCGAAGAGTAACAGATGTCGCATGTGATTCGAATCTGTCGCCGTAACCACTTGGCTATAGCGCCTCGAATGAGGATCGAAACATTCCGAAACATAACGGAATGAAGGGCGGAATTTCCACTTCTGGTGGTCACTTTCATTCACGGCATTTACTTCTTTAGGTTAACTTGCAGCTGCCTTCAGCACTTCAACTACAAAGCACTCGCGCGCATCTGCGTTATGGATTGGTTGGTTTCTGTTTCTGCTCCGTTCTTCAGCGCTATTTACTTCTCGCCCTTAGTCTGGAATTAAATATTCGACAACAAATTCTATCTGACCTGGTCGCATACCAGCCAGACACTGAAGAAGACCTATTGGGCATTCAGCACCTTATTCAGTCTAAAGCTCAATCACTTCCACAAGTTAATGTCAAATCAAGCAACGGGATATTGGAATCACATGCGAGCAAAAGGGTATATATGGTGCGGACCATGGCTCGTGTTTCCAACCTCGCGTGCCTGATCATCTTACCAGACGGAAACGCGAGCACATTGCAATATCGCATTCGGAGAAATGGTTGTCAACTTTCCAGAGAGTCATGTTCGAGACGAATTTGATACCCTTATTACTGTTCTTGTTGCTGTCTTGGACGATGCACCCCATATTGACTATGACCAATCCCTGTCTTGGGACGGTGAGCGTGTTTGGCATCCCATTGCTCTATATGCTGATCCTTTCGTTAAAGAATGGGCACTTCCGGATCAGCTTGTTTACTCCACCGTCTCTGCTATCCTACGAGTTTGCTCTATTCACCCAGGTCGAGTGGACCAGGCGGTTGATGCCCTTCTGCGATTTGTCGCTCAAGTAATACAGAAACTCCCGACGGCTAGCCGTGAGTATTCTCTTTTTTTTTTTTGCGTTGGAAATTGCCAGCTGATACCCACTAGCACTTGAGGTCCTGACTCAACTAACTCCCTCTGTACACGGCCTCTACCGGGCCATCACATCAATGCCCTTTCCTTGGACGATAACACAATGGCAGCTTTTATCTCAAGCCCTTACTGGTTTAGTCCAGGATCCCATTCTTGAATGCATAAACCGACTTCTCCTTGATATACATCAAGAAGCAGAGGCACATCCAGACTCATCTGATACTTTCTTCTTCTCTCATACTTTCATTACACGTTACATCAACTTCGGGAGACCCCTCAGCGGGTATTTCATCGTCTGCTGCGTCATGGAGTTACAGTGGACTGTGCTCGCTCAAGCTCTTGTTGTGGTCTCGGCAGAGGGTATCCAGCATCGAGGACCGTTGAAAGAAGCTGCTGCTGCCAACAAGGCTTGGC
Organism: Aureoboletus auriporus; assembly: GCA_038089615.1. NCBI lineage: Eukaryota > Fungi > Basidiomycota > Agaricomycetes > Boletales > Boletaceae > Aureoboletus > Aureoboletus auriporus. Next base: position 17,269 of record JBBPLF010000019.1, read on the forward strand.
TGAGTCTAATGAAAAAATCCGCCAAAAAGTTGCCTATAGAGGATGGAGCGACGAAAGACGCCTTGATTTCCACCATAAGGGGATCCCTACAGTGCTTCGAGGACCTTTTGGTACAGATACAGGATATGGACATCGAACCTCCTATTGATACATATGCATGGGAGACAATGTCTGAAAGCTTGGTGAGTTCTATTTCTGCCCATCGTGGGCATGGATGGCTAATACTTCGCAGAAATTAGCGTCTATATGTTCGGTTGCTTTGGGAGAGCTGGACCCTGACCTTTATGCGTGCCTTGGCCTGCTTCTGAGCGACAAGACCCCAGTAATGGATAATTTGGTTCAGGAGGCAGCCCTCAAAGCAATGACTGTTCTTGTCCAGAGTTTCCCAGAAATCGCCAAGGGACTGGTACATCATCTACGTCGATTCGTAACCTCCCCTCTTCCGATATTCGAATTTGCTTTCAACACTGAGAAACGTTCTCCACCGCCACTTACAGCTGCTGCGAAATGTTTTGGTTTGTGCGTCAAAGTAAGCCCTCCTCTATTTGGGATTGTGGAACTTGGCTGACTGATTTCATTGGAAAGCTTTCACCAGGAGAAGATTCTATCATGTCTAACATGTATTCTCTCTTAAACTACATTGCTGCAACGAGTCAAGAGATCTTTGAGTCTTCTTCGCAGCAACTCTTGCACAATCCACTCTACACGCCTCCCTTGTTGTCTTCCACTGATCAGCTCACCTTCCAGAGTGAAGATGTGGGTCTTCGGGGTCGTTCCGACGAGGAAAAACGTCTCATTGGCATCACTACAATATCCATTGTAACGAGGCTTGCGCTAGAATTCGATAGGGAAGAGGTAACGAAACTTACAATTTCCATGCTGTTGCAGAGGCTCCGTACAGCCGAACCTACAGTCGAAGCAGCTATTGCGTACAATTTGGTAGATTTGGCTTTGGTTGCTCCCGAAGATGCTTTCGCGGATATCATTCGTGCGTTTTCCGCCATCAATCGTACAGCAAAGCCGGAAGATCCCAGGTTTTCTAACAATATGGTAGGTTAAACCATTTTGCGTCAACTACGAATTCTCACCTACGCTGGCATGATTAGGTATTGGCGGCACAGACCAGACTTGCTCGAGAAATCAACAGAAGACCTGATCTATATGACGTGTATTTGGAGGAGCTCCTTACTCTCTTTTCTGACAAAGGCGTGGCAATTCAGAATACTGCTGCTGCTGCAGGACACAATGGGAAGGTCAGTTGCTGTCTTCTGTCTGTCGATACCCTCGTTAACGATGAGGGAACTCGTCAGACGGAAGAGATGATAGAACAACTAGTCTCGCTTTTGCTTCCCATCGAAGCACTCCTAAATCACGCTGACTTTGCACCCCACCTCCATGCTTCCTCAGAATTGACCAACCTGTTCCGAAATCTATGGTTCCTCTGTGTTCTTTTCCACTTTACTACTTCGGGGGAGGAGGAGAGAGAGAAGAGCGCTATGACGTGGTTATTACCTGCACTTGCAAAGATCGCAACGAAGACACCATGCTTGGTCCTCGAGAACGTATCGGATGCTGTAAGTGATCTGGAGTATCGCACTGTTGTAAGACACGAGTATGCCCATTCGGTATGTTTTTTTTTCCAGTACGACGATGAAAATGTTAAAGATCCAATCCACTGGTAAGGTCTTGGCGAAACACCGCGCTCGTCTTACACGCCATATTCCATCGAGCGCGAGCGACCTACGATCATTAACAACTGGCCAAGTCATCTTCATGCTGAGCATGCACGACATAGAAACAATGCGCTCTGCGGCTGGACTGCCTTCCTCTCTGGTTTCTTACTTCACCAATTCAAGTTTGAACAAACAAACTGGTCTGAATGTCTGCATGGATGCTGTCGCTGACAATGTATGCTTCCTTCTCTCCGATTGACTCTGGCAGAAATTAATGGGATGAACAGGTTATCCGAGGCTGCAGTACTGGTCTGAACTCCCAGGCTGCGGAGCAAGCACTTCCGTATCACCTTTCGTCGGAATTGTGCAATCTGCTTGTGGCTAGTACTCACCGCATCGCGCGTGCTCGCGAGGTCGCGTCGAGATACCTCAATCATTTGATCACCTCATTTCCGTCGTTGATGTGTGATTCAACACTTGTCTATGCTATTCTTGAGTGCCTCACTCTCCTGAGACGCGCCTGTGAGAACGAATACCTTGACGAGGTTTGTGTCATTCCTGATCAAAGGCTCTACATCCTAACATCGCCATTGTAGTACAATCCCATATACGAATTCCAATCTGAACGCACAAGCATGCGCCTGCAGTTGACAGATGATTATAGAGTCAGAAATGATATTCTTCGGCAGCTGCAGCTTCATGCAAGTAACTGGTTCGAGCTCGCTCTGAGTCGTGCTCCGATAGAGCTGCAGGCAACTCTCCAGGTTTTTGTTTTCGCAAATGTCGACATGCAGAGCACCGGTATAACACTCACTCCACAGAAATACCTTGCTGCAACACAATCCCTCGCTAGCTCGGACACGTCTGAACTAGGCGCATCTATGGCAGAGAAATTTGCCAAAGGCTTTGGCCCGCCACATCGGCAATTAAGTATGTGACTTCCGGATTAGGAACCTCTTATCTCTGACTTCTGATATCTTGTAGCTTCACTTCGTTCCCTATCGCACTGGGAATATGATCGTGCAAAGATACTCGCGAGCCAGCTTGCCAGTAAAGGTTACTTTGCAGGTGAAGCTGCAGGCCTGCGGTTGGCTAGTCGAAAAGGCAGGTATTCTCGTACAACTGAGAGCAGTGGCTCACATGTGTTGAAATCTAGCTCAGGACATCCTAGACAAAGCTCCCCCACAAAATGCGACTCCTACCGACATTTTGGCACTGAAGAAAAAGCTGGAGGATACCATGAATGCTATCATGGGGAAGACTAGTACATTGACTATCCAAGACCTCAAACGCTTGTTATTTCGCTGTGCGGCGACTCTCATCGCGTTAGATAAGGTATATGACAGCAACACCGTCGAAAAATTCTGTGGCTGACAACTAGCAGTGCGAGTATACCCTTCTGCATTACCTCGTTAGTCTGCCATTCGAGGTATTCACACCATCTGCCATAGCTGCTGGTATCGAGGTTTGGACGTGGGTAATAGCGGAGAAGCCAGCTGCCGAGGTCATCCTGATAAGCGAGATTTTGGCTGCTTGGTTTGGCACTCTAAGAGACAGAAAGGGAGTTTTTTCACAAAGCCTAAAGTTGGGATTTAACTTGACTTCATCATTCCTGCCATAACTCACGCATCCGCAGCTACGACGATCCTTTCTACTACCCGATAGGATACAGTCCCACAGACAAGGAGGATATCGATCGTGTATCCTCCAACGCCCGACGTCTTCTTTTACCGCATACTCTTGTTCTGCAAATGTTGTTTAGCAGGCTGCAAGCTGCCCGCTATTGTCGTTCAACAGTTGTATTTCTTATGCGACAGCTTGTCTCACGGTCCACCCGCGCCCATAAATTGTTCAGGTAGGTTATACATTACATTATAATGCATCCATGTCCACTAACTTTATCTCAGTACGCATCCGCTTGCCCGTGAACTGCGCTATTCCTTCCTTCTTTTCGGCTTTGAAACGTTGAAGAGTTCGAGTTTAGATATCTTCTGCGAGTGTACGACACGCGAAAACCTTTATCGTATCGCATATGCGTGGTTTGCGGTGCGACCTCAGTAAGTGGCACTATCTGTCTGGTGTGTCGAGTTGCTCAGCGTGTTTTCAAGATGGTCATTTGGGGCGAATCGTGTTCAAGTAGATGCCGATGTTAAAATCCTAATGGAATTCTTTGGACATCTTCAAACTGACTCAATCCGAGCTCGTCTTTCGTTATCTAGCCTACCTCCTTCTCAGTCAATCACAAAGCGCTCACGTATGTACAGCTTACCATCCTATATAGGTCTGACTAACTCTCAACAGTCTACGTGACCCGTCTGAAGAACATAAACCACCCACTGCGACTGCTCGTGGAAAACGAGATATATCGACTCACAGTCTGGGCAAATCCTACGAATGACACGGATAGGGGTCATGATCACGCTGGGACACTAGAACGAACGGTACCAGAGGTGAGACTTAGTTCAATCATGATGGAATGACTAATTCGTGATTCGATAGGCTCACTGGCCCATCATTGCACGCAATGTGTGGGAGATAGATCCAGCTATAGTCATCCATATGATGGAACGCTTTAAGAGTCCCGCAGCACATGCTGAGGTTCAGAGGCTTGTTCGAGCAAATCCTACTTATGCCATGCATACCCCCGAAGGTTTACGCTATCTGATCGATGATATCACCCGTGTGAATCAGAGAAAAGAACTCAAGGTCCTCTTTTTCATGCAAAGTCTTGGAACTAGACTGATAATGTTTGGCAGTACATCTTGCTCTGGGCCCCCGTCCCACCGGTAATCGCTGTCACATTTTTCGAGAAAATCCACAACAATAATCCATATTTACTGCAATATGCACATCGTGTTCTCAAGGAACACCCCGTCGACTTGACTTTTTTCTTCGTACCGCAGGTTGTCCAAGCTCTGCGATTCGATGACTTCGGTGAGTTCATTCTCTGACGAAAAATTGCAGGAACATATACATGGCAGGTTATATTGCGAGATTTATTCTTGAAACCGCGATGATGTCTCAACTATTTTGCCATCAAATTATTTGGAATATGAGGGCAAACTGTTTCAAGGATGATGCAGCAGAAATAGTATGTTCAGGAAGTATAGTCAGTGAAGCAACGTTTGAAAGTCGGTTTTCCTAGGAAGATCCTATGAAACCAGTTCTTGATAGCATGATCAGCTTAGTGGTTGAATCGTTATCAGGGGATGCGAGATCATTTTACGACAGAGAGTTCAAGTTTTTCCAACAAGTTACGTCGATATCGGGAAAGCTGAGGCCGTATATAAAGAGACCTAAGCCTGAGAAGAAGGCAAGTTTGTTGTCTTTTATCTTATTTAACTTTAGTTGACTCCTTCCAAGGCAAAGATTGACGAAGAGATGGCTAAAATCCGTGTTGATGTCGGTGTTTACCTTCCTAGTAACCCAGATGGGAAGGTGGTCGACATCGACAAACTATCTGGCCGCCCGTTACAGAGTCACGCAAAGGTTGTTTTCATGATAGGGATGATGAAGTGAACCGGACTAATCATCCTTCCAGGCTCCTTTTATGGCTACATTCAAAGTGAGGAAGGAGCGTATTGTAGTAGAAACGGATCCCGAGGCATTACTGGATGCTTCTGGCATTGAGAAACATGAAGAATTCGACGTTTGGCAACAAGCCATATTCAAAGTAGGCGATGACTGTCGCCAGGATGTCCTTGCACTTCAGATCATCGCAATGTTCAAGAATATCTTCACTGGCGTCGGTCTCACTTTGTACCTCTATCCATATAGAGTCACAGCTACCGCTCCTGGAGTAAGGCTTGGCTTCCTTGAATTTATTCAATACACTGATTCAACTATATTAGTGCGGCGTAATCGACGTGGTGCCGAATGCTACTTCGCGGGATGAAATGGGTCGCGCCAAAGTCAACGACCTCCTCGATTTCTTCGTTTCTAAGTACGGAGGAGAAGAAACTGTTTCTTTTCAAAGAGCCCGTCTCAACTTCATCCAGTCCATGGCAGCGTATTCAGTGGCCTGTTATATTCTGCAGATCAAGGACCGACACAATGGTAATATCATGATCGATGGCGAAGGACACATCGTCCATATAGGTTGGTTTCACATAAAGTGACCGTATCACCGTGCTCATCATACACGTCAAGATTTCGGCTTTCTATTCGACATAGATAAGTCCGTCCTTTTAAATTTTGCCCAGAGGTACTGACATGATTTGGTTATTTACGACCCGGAGTAAGTAATTCCAAATATTGTCGTTCTTGACTTACTCGCATGACGCAGGGTGTCAAATTTGAGCCTAGTTCCTTTAAACTCAATCACGAAATGGTTATTCTGATGGGCGGCCGGCATTCTCAGGGATACGAACTCTTCCAGCAATTGACCGTCAAGGCCTTCCTTGCTTTACGACCACATGCAGACCAGCTGGTTAGCACAGTGCAACTTATGTTGGGTACTGGCCTGCCTTCTTTCAAGGGGGAAGGAACTATCAAGCGGTTAAAGGATCGGTTTGCTCTCGGACTGAACGAGCGTCAAGCCGCGGACTGGATGATGGGCGTCATACGGAATGCACATGAAAATATCAGAAGTACCGCGTATGATGAATTTCAGCGAGTGAGTACATCTAGATTTGTGCATGTCGCACTCAGCTGACCTATTGATTGCACAGCTTCAGAACGGTTTGTTGCTCTCATTAATGACTGGGAAAAACGACGATCTTCATACGTCTCTTTTGTGCAGGCATACCCTATAAATGACGTGCATCAGTTGCACGATTCGGCGTTGAACCGTTGGGAAATCAGTGGTATCCGAGGCCGGCACTGCTCATACACCTTTAGATCCTCGTAGTGCTGTCTACATCTCATGTATCGTTGAGCCTGCGCAAGCATCCAACTTGTGTACATCTCCGGCAGCAACTGTTTCTGGTCTCTTGTAGTGTAGCTACAGCATTCTTCACCGTTCTGCATAGATTCACTCACGTGTAACGTTCAACTTTTCATTTCAATGTTTCGGTTCAAGGCCAAAAAGTCTCGGAATCCATTTGGCAACTGGCAGCAGAGAAGTATGACCCGTTACGCGTCATGTCTGTTTATTTTATTGAGGCCGAGGATCACCGCTCGCCTTAACAGGAATTTCCCCGGGATGCTTATCGATTGCGGTATTCAATGTAAATTTCTGAACCTGTTTATCACGTCGCAACCACTCAACTCTACTGTCATACTCATGGAGTTTAACATCAGAAACATCGATTTCAAAGCCGATCAATGGGAGGTAACAAAAGAAATCGCGCAAGTTCTCCATGCCTGCCCAGGGTTATTCGTTACCAATCCAGGGGAACGTCCACCTAATTTCAAGGTACGGCTCAATATGAGCCAAGCGGGAGGGGTTCAGAACGATGGCACTGGAACACTCGTATTGACGAGACCTCTGGGGAAGAAGTTTAAAAGCTTCCACGAAAAGGGACATATCAGCATAGTCGTGAGGGAAAAGAAACTCAAGTTCTTCCCCACCACCACGAATTCGGTTGGAAGAGGTTTACTCCTCGAGCTTGAAAAGGCTCCTTTCATCAACCCAGAGATCGCGAGAGATCGTGAACGGAGGGTCAACTCCCTCTGTGATCCGTTTCTTGTTGCCCATGTTCAGATTGGTTTGTATTACTAGTCCAATCATTTCAGTAGAGTGAAGGTGACGATGGGCTCATTGTACACTTCCAGGCACCTTCTACCATCCAAAAGGCGCTCGCCCAGGAGCCGCCCGCTCGTTTTCAATCGAATGGGATCAAGACCTTCGTCAGCGGAGCATGGGGTGGCTGTTCTTTGAGTATGAGCACAAATGCCTCCGGGTCCAGGTAAGGCGCGCCATGCCAAGTTGTGCGACTAGCTTTCTAACCGTACTAGATCGGCGATGAGTCGCAGGAGCAAACATTCTACAACGTAATCATTCGATTTCCGAGCATCAACAAAATGGCAATGGGCCTCGATTATGGAAACCCTTGTAGGTGGTCGTACCGTGTGTCAAATTTTCCTTTACAGATGATGATGGACAGATGTGTGCTTTGATCTATTCACACCTCCCGTGATCCAGAAGGAGGAAATATTCCGCACTCTTTCAGACGCCAGGGAAGATCGCAAGTATCGCCATCGTGTGGGATCTCTGAATGCCGGTCACGCAGTCGTCGCTCCCTATGCACATCAGCTACGCATCGTCCTCTTCGATGTTAGTGATCATGACTTTCGGGATGTCCTAAAGAGGTTCGAGGATTACTGTCACACATCGTCTCTTCAACCACCGAAACAAGGAGTGACTATAGACGCGAATGGTCGTCAACAATTCTTCTGCTACAAGAAACTCAACGAAATTGCGATGTGGCTACGCTCCCCACTTCTGACTTCGAATTGGCGGGTTGCATTTCAGATCGAAGCCCTTCTACATAATGGCACTGCAAACACGGTGGAACTCATGGACCTTCGGCCACGCATCGAAGGGCTGATTCATCGTTTCGGGGATGCAGCAGGTGACATCATGCGGCGCTTTGTGGAAGACGCCGCACGTCGTCCCCTGGGGCAGCGTATATCTGAATGTTTTGAACGTAGCCTAGAGCGCCTAAAGAAAAGACCCCAACGTTCACGAACCTCTCCTCCAAGAGGTCGCTTTTTCTGTCACCACGTCACTTTCACACCAACACGGCTACTCTTGGAAGGACCGACCATCACTCAATCCAATAGAGTTATACGTGAATACGAGAGTTTTGAGGACCATTTCCTTCGTGTCGACTTCCGTGATGAAGATCGCCTACAGTATAGGTGGGATCGGGAAGTTGATGGTGCATCCTACCTGCAGGAACGTGTGGGTACGCTGCTAAAAGAGGGATTTAGTCTTGCTGGCAGGTACTTCGAGTTCTTGGGCTATTCGTCATCGGCTCTTAGGGAGCATGCTGTTTGGTACGTCAGCGCGTTCCATCACCCAGATAAGGGGATGGTGACTGCTCAGACGATCCGTGATTCCCTTGGAGACTTCAGCGGGGTTATCTTCAGTCCATCAAAGTATGGGGCGCGGATGGCGGTGGGTAAAGTCGTTGACTTGATTTCCGTTTACTTACCATTCTTTAGCAAGCCTTCTCTGGGACAGACCCGTCCGTACGCATCGGAAAGGATGACTGGTCAGAGATACCCGACATCGAAGAGAACAGCATCAACTTCACTGACGGTGTCGGGACGATATCACCGGGCCTGGCTAAGCTAGTTTATAACGCCTTGTGCGAAGACAACCCTTCCCTTCCATCTTATTCTATCCCACCATCCGCTGTGAGTCTTACAACTACTCCTTTGGGCCTTGATTCGATGTTTGCATAGTATCAGATCCGTTTCTTGGGATGCAAAGGTGTTGTTTCTGTGGATCCGAAATTAGAAGGGATCCACATGTGTATTCGGCCATCCATGAAAAAATTCGATGTCCCCGGTGAAGAATATGGAACTATAGAGATCGCCCGTGCTGTTGGAAAGCCTAACCTTCCTCACCTAAATAGGTTTGTGTCAATCTTTTATCACAAATTATCACAATATCTCCATTGACTATTAGGCCTCTTGTGATGGTGCTTGAAGACCGTGGTGCACCGAAGGAGGTTTTCATGAACCTCCAAAAAGCTGCCGTGGCCGACGCACGGATGGCGCATGATACTGCAGCACTATTTGCAAAGTTGCTTGAATCACACCACCTGTGTCGCAATTACAGGCTGGGGGGGATCCTCACGAGACTAAACACGTTGTGTCTGGAATTGAAGCCAAATCATCTGCAGCGGCCATTAGATACACCGTTTTTCGCTCGACTTCGTGCGTGCGCAATCAATCACGTACTACGGGAAGTGAAGCACGATGCGCGCATCCCAATTCCAGATAGTTACATGCTTGTCGGGGTTGCGGACGAAGGCCCGGCGTACATGAACAAAGGTTTGAAGAATGTGTATCGCCTACCCCAAGGGAAGATCTTCGGTAAGTGATTGGTCTGGTCTAAATATTATAACAAGTTCATTAGTTCAAAGCATGCATACAATACCCTGATGATAAGGAACCTCGTTATCTACAAGGCATGTGTCTCATATCCCGAAGCCCTGTCATTCACCCTGGGGATGGCAAGTTCTCTCTGTCGATTTACACGGTCCAGATCTGACGAACAGATAGTACAACGAGTATATGCTATTGGGCGTCCTCCTGCAGATCAAATATGCCTATTTGGCGATCTGAAGAATGTGGTCGTGTTCCCAACTACTGGTAGGTGTGATCTTGATTGGTGCATGTTTTTTTATAAACGCCTTCTAAAGGAAGCTGGTCATTGCCGAATGGTTTGGGTGGAGGAGATCTCGATGGGTATGAAGTCCTGCCTTTCCGTACAATGCAGTTGAAGGCTTAACCAAAATTATAGTGATATGTATGAGGTCATCCAATACGGAGATCTATTGGTACCAGAACACCATGATCCTGCTTCTTACACGCCAGTGGAGACTTTCAAACTCGATAGACCAAGCACCATTGATGATGTTTGTAACTTCATCGTCGAATACATCAACTCAGACATTGTGGTATGAAATATCACTCTCATTTTAAAAGCTTGAGTGCTCACAAAGATAAATCATAGGGATTGGTTTCTAAGAAACACATTACGATTGCAGGTAAGTCAGCCTCCAGAGATGCAGAGAATGTTGTCTTACTCGCCACGATGCATAGACCAATCCAAAGTAATCGTGTGCTGTTACTCCTTTCCCTGCTAAGCTGACTTTCATCATTAAAGCTCGGAACACTCGATCCGGATTGCCTCAAGCTAGCAGAGATGCACAGCTGGGCCGTGGATTACCCGAAGAATGGGAACCCGGTGGATATCAAGGACTTGCCAAAAGCGCTTATCAAATTCAAACCGGACTGGGACATGGCGGATGAAGACACCCCTCGGTCCTCAGATTACTACGAGTCCGACCGCGCTCTCGGTCACCTCTTCCGCAATATCGCTTTAGAGAGCATGTCAACCACCGTTTCCCACGATCAGGGCAATGCGGAGGAGCAACCAATCTTGGAGGTTCTTCGGCCACTGGTCCGTCGTCAGCTTCCAGCATCACCCGGTTCAACACGGATGGCTTGGATAGAATCTCTGTATATGACATACAGCGAAGAGCTGACATACATGTCGGGCACTTACTCCCTATCCCTAGTACCTGGATCTCGACTGCGCGAGGAAGAGCTTGTGATTGGGACTATCTTGAGCAAATGCACCCAGAAGCGATATCGAAGTAGCAGGTTGCACGCGATGAGGGATAACGTGGGATTTCTTGTCCATGAAATCAAGGAACAGCTTGTTGGAAGGCTGGATGAGGCTCCGGAGAGCGCTGTGAAGGAAAGGCTAGCCGTTGCGTGGGATGTGTGGTTGTTCAGCCTCGAAAAGGCGCGTCCATCGCTTGGGGAGGACAATTTCGGGGCAGAGAGCTTTGGCCTGATTGGGCTTGGCTTGGTATTGGACTGCTTGGAGAAGCTCGGGAGTTTGCCACCTTTACCCGTACCACCAAAGTCTAAGCCTGTACGCGCGCGCTAGACTTAGCATACACCGATGATCATGGCTTATGGTAAACATTCATCCCCTGTTTAATGCCAGTGCGAACTGACTGCTACACGGCGAATAGACCGTAGAAGTAAGTCTGCGTGTATTAGCCCTCTGGCTCTCACTAAATGCATGCACAACACTTGACAGGAAACCATGACATGACCTCACTTCGGTAGATCACCACTCCTTTATTAGCGACACATTCTGATTTCACGTTCACAGAGCAGAAAGAGGTGATGCCTTTGACCAACAGAAAAAAACCAGAGATTGAGCATTCTAGAAGACAAGTCAAAGTCGGAGCAAACGTTTGAAGTTACGATCGCCTCCGCGTTCGCCACGATGCGAGAGGACGTAGAAAGAACTGCAAGGGAAACTAATACGTACGCGTGAGTGCTTTCTTTGTCTCCTCTGACCCCATGGATAGAGAAAGTATAAAACTACGAAGTGATCAAATTCTCGGCTTACTGGGCCAACTCGAGGAGTCGCATCTTTGCAAACATGCCAAGTTGCAGATCATGAAGGAGCACTCGAACACGAACAAGGTCACCGATTCTTGTTACTCGAGGCGGTGATTTTGACAGATAACACAGGAAAAGTTTGATGGCCTATTTTCAGCCTATTCTTCCCTTCTGAACGAGCTTGCTCCTTGGCGCATGCAGGTAATCCAAGCTGGAGAGGAAGCAAGTGAGTACTCACGTCAAGGCACGTGGATAATGACCGCACATACGACTCTTGGTTGATTAGTCCGGAATCAATCGGACCACATGCGAAAGTCACGCAAGGACACGTTGAATGCAGCAAAACGCCGTCTAGACGAGGGCCGAGAGAAACAGCAGGTATGTTTTGTTATCACAATTTGTCGAAAGCGTATTGATTGTGGTAGCTCGCTACCGATGCCTCCGAGTTTATGAAGTACTATAAGGCTCTCATAATGGCTGCATGACAGTACCACCCAGTATCCTCACTCAGTTCTCCCGATGTCGAATGTTGCTGGGTCGCGAACATCAGCACGCTCATTGCCAATGCTACCTCCATGTATGCGTTAGATTACATGAACTTTGAATGAGCCGAATACCAGCTACGCTGCTAGTACACGACTATGGATGAATCTACTAGCGCAAGTTGACCAATATTGATATTGTGTTGTAAAACGGTACTCACAAGTTCACCTTCAAAGCGTTTCACGTGCTCGTATCGCATTTGTTCAGAACTTAATTTCGGTTGTAGGCTCAGATACTCCGAAATAAATAACCTCAGAATAAGGTTCCAACGTCTCATGGTTGATATGTCAAGAGCGCTTGCATCATCCTGCAAAATCAAGATCGAGCACTTCATGGGTTTCGCATCGAACATAAAAACTTACCTTTAAAGTATGCCAAACACTCGGGAATTGATAAGGTATGATATGGAGGATGTTGACACCCCTTCGGAGGAACGGTATGTGATCGTCAGCTATATACCCATGGCTCAACTCGTTACCGCGACGAGGTACGAAAAAACTTTGGTAAACGGTGCCTTTTGAATTTATGAGCACACCGGACTCGTGCAGTCGTTGCTCCGCGGAAGCTAGTGAATCGAACAACCATGCAGTGTCGGTAAAATAGGAACGGATCCGGGGATTAGCTGCTCCCAACAAGTCTAAGAGAACAAGGTGCTCGATTCCACCTAGCTCCGTCATCGAATGGCCGATTAGTCGCCGTTTTGTGTGGGGAGCGATATACGTTGCTGCCCATTTCTCTGACAAATGCCTAGGTTCACTAGTGCTTGAGCGATACAAAGCAGTACGGGCGACAGAGACGAATTCACCTTGCACCATAGACTGAGTCTGTATCAGTCCAGTCCTTGAATGCCTCTTCACCATCGAAGAATACGAGCTGCAGCGTAGTGTCTGCAAGGTCTTCATCGTCCTCTTCCTCGTCTAGGAGCCGCTGCTCCCGGTCGTCCAGTAACGGATCTAAGGCTTCAGCGAGGTCAAGCATCATCGCGCACGGAGCTGCAGAGTCCGTGGCGCCTACGAACTAGAAGCGGTCAATAAAAAGTGTGACCCAACTCTGCAACGTGCACCTGATTCTCCGGATATGTAGTAAAGAATTTACTGTCATAGTGAGCAGCAACAATAATTCTTCGTAGGGCTGTTGGATTCTTCGTGGCGATGATGTTGGTGAAAGACCGTTCACCATATGGGGTATATTCTGTGAAGCTGTCTTCTTCGACATCCCAGTTCAGAGCTCTCAAAGCGGCGGTAATGTGTTGACGAACAAGAGTGCTGTTGTCGCTTCCAACTAATGGGATTGGCATGAGAAACTATGCATCACGGATAAAAATGGATAATGCACCAGGACGGGGGATCAGAAGCTTTGACAGGTGGGAGTCCGGGTTTCGTGTGTCGATATTCTTAACCGGGTCTACAGAACTCGCCAATGCAAGTATCTGTTCAGTAGAGAGGTGGGTCGGGTCCCTCTGGCCAAGTCTTGAGAGCTGGCTTGACCGGGTTATCCATGACAGAAATGCCAAGATGCTGAGTCCGACAAAATGAAAGCGCCCAGCTCTCATGGCCGGAAGCCTTACCTTACACGTTACTGTATTTGTTTGAAGTAGCCGTGTGAACTTGTTACTTGACATCCATCCAAGCTTTGCCGAGGTCTCAACTTGTCATGGCGATCTTTGGGCTTTGGGTGAGACTGGAATAAGGAAAAAAACGTACATTCTGAGTCTGGATTGCAGGTGATCAATAAGGCGGGTGGTCTTGTCTATCAGCGCAACTTCGCAGGTCTGTACTCCATTGTCCTCTCGTTGGGGTGACTGCATGATCATCGGAAATTTTCTCAGCTGGCCTTGCACAGCTCACTTCCAATGAATACCTCGTACTCGCCGGAACGCTACACGGTATTCATGCTATCACGAGCAAGCTCTCACCCACGGGGTTCAGCTCTGGGGCACAAGTCATTGAAGGGGAATCTTTCAAAATCACAATTTTCCTGACATCAACCGGTACCCATATCTTTCCCGTTTGTTGTTTGTGGAATAGGATTAAGCTTCGAGCCAGGTACCAAGTTCGTACTACTGACCTCCCTATCGGAGACAACTGCGGAGTCTGTGTTGCAGAAGGTTTACGAGGCTTATGCAGACGCAGTTATGAAGAATCCCTTCTACACTCCAGAGATGCCCATCCGTACTGAAGGTTTTGACACTCGCATAACCTCGTTGGTAGGAACAGGACAACCATGAGAGCTTTCACGCACCGTCAAAGGCTCATGGAGCGGTTTCCGTCCTCCTTTCAAGCTTTGATGACCTTCGACAGGCATAGGGTAATTTCGCGGGCCACTGTCCTGAGAAATGAAATGTTGTCTACTTTGATGGACCAGTTGACAGCCGATTCGCCGAACCCGTCAACGTAACGGACACAATCTTGGACTCCCCTTCAGGTGGTAACGAGGCGTCACCGATCGCGCTGGGATTATCCTTGAATTCAAGGAGAAATTGTTCTATTGAAGTGTGGTTGTTCTTTGACGGGGATCGATCGTGCCCCTTGCGGCGCCAGTGCTAATGAATGCTGGGTTGGCTGAGTCGCAAAGGGTCACTAAAATTAACTCTGATTTGCGTGTCGACGAGAGATACGCCTGTCCATGACTACAACGTTCACAATACGCAACACCATGCTCATGCAATGTATCAGTAGTACCCTTGCACTGGCTTGCAGTGGGGTCGATGGAGCACGTGCACAAAATCAACTCACGTGCCTTTTGGTAGGCTTAAAACGCGAGTGTGTCCAGTGCATATAGTCACGTACCTCTTCTTTCCCTTGCCCATCACATCATCCATTTTCCGATTCCTCGTTCAACAAGCATCTCAATGCAGGCCCAAGCATCCGCGACTATCAGTGAAGCCCAGGTGAATTACACGAAGAATCCTGTCTCTTGTCATGACTGATGTGCTTTCAGACACTCAACAGTGCGACTAGCTTGCGGTGCGTCGAGACCCTTCTGAAAGCCGGGTTGGGTTGCATTGCGTACTTGAGGTACTTAATCGCTTCTGTTTCATCGACAGACTAATGTGTCCGTCAGGGGTCTCTTGCCTTGCGAGAACTTTTCCGAATGTGAGCAACAAATACAGGAAATCTGTCGCATACTTGATCCATTTGTAGATCACCTATCTGCTCAGCTTCCGTCAGCCTTGCCAGCTGGATCGTTCGATAATCAGACCAGGCCAAGTGGCGTGACCATTATGAGTCTAAAGCGGGGTTTCACCAACGAAGGCGACAGGATATTAGACTATTTGGTGCGCATATATTCCATTTCAAGATACCTTCTCCGCTTACATGTGTATTATCTAGGAAAAGGGTATTTTCGAGGCCATAGAAAAGCAGTACCTTCGTCGCTTTATCTTTGCCATATATTTGGTATGTCACTCGCCCTCTTCAACATGCTATTATTTGAAGTCACTTGATAGGACAGCAAAGACCCCAACAAGTAACGTTGTTTCGGCTTGATTGATTATCCAGCTCACCAATATATCGCAGCATTGTGGAGGCTTACACTTTTAATTTCCAAGTAGACAATATCATCCATTTTCATTGTTTCGCGGCTAACATAGACGAAGTACTACAGAGTGGGGGGTACAAACACTGTCGTACCCATCATGTCTTTGGGAGATCAGCTATCAAGAATGTCACTCCATCGCATGGACGGGGACCCCGTCGTTGATGCCCTCAAGCGAGGAAAATTGCCCACCCTTGGTGACGTAAAGCGCAGCCTCAAGGTCTATCTCGCGTTCATCTCCCATTGGGCTCAAATTTATTTTATGGATACAGTTAATGATTAAGACCTTGGTTACTACTATTTCTCAGATG
Source organism: Aureoboletus auriporus (assembly GCA_038089615.1). Lineage (NCBI taxonomy): Eukaryota > Fungi > Basidiomycota > Agaricomycetes > Boletales > Boletaceae > Aureoboletus > Aureoboletus auriporus. The sequence goes on from JBBPLF010000019.1 coordinate 33,377, forward strand.
GAAACATTGCCAAGTGAGTCCTCGCTGAATGCCACCAGTTCCTACAACGATTGCTCTAGAATGCCGATACGGAAACTTCAAGCTTTTCTTCAATGACAATACCCCGGATGATTACCAGCCCCCGCATTTCCGAGCTGGCGATGCTGACTCAAATAGATGGTTCTTCACAACCCATAGAGCAGCCGAAGCGCCGGAGAGCACAAGGATCGGTGGTCTAGAGACTGGTTGGCATGGGTATGTTTTCGATTCGACAGGCCCTAGTGTCTTTTGATGAAGTTGCTAGTGTGAGCATGAAAGTCGTCTCGGTGTCATCCTTTCTTCCGTCCTCTACTGAGGACAACAACGCCACATTTATCGGTCTCACTACTTGCTGTCCTCCAAAGCTAACCCCTGTTGAAGAAGCTCGACTTCGAGCCGAGGATGCAGAACTCCAGAGGGATGACGCATTAAAAAGAAACGTTGTATGGGATGCAGACACGGACGCGGACGAGGATGCTATGGGAGAAGATATCTCTGATGAAGGCATTGTTTTAGCCAGGTGCAATGCCAACGGTGCAATGGTCCCTATTGGTGTCCGGGGCGAAGAAGGGAACATATTGCCCATTCCAGTACACGAAGATCAGGGCAATGGTAACAATGTAGCCGAATACGGCGGCCATCGAGATCCTACTCCAGCGCATGTTGGATGCCTTGTGAGCTCCGGCTGACCATTTCGATTGGCGACACTGAGTCTCAATTCGAATAGATGGTTTCTTCAGATATAAGAGAAACGCAGGTGATTCCTGCGACCCAAGAGATTGACATGCAATCGCCATCGCCCGCGCAAAGCTTGCGACGAGTTCCTTCGCTTCCTCCATCGGATATTCGCGATTCTTCCGACTCTTTTGTCTCCACCCAACAAATCGACACCTGTATTCTCCAGGAAAAACTTCGACAAAACGAGGGAATTCGGATCAGGAACTCGAGTATGTTGGGTGTTTATTATGTGTTTCCCAGGTCCTGATATGATCATAGACGTTGAGAATCGGATTCGGGTTGAGCAGGATGCCCCTGAACTGTCTGGACGAACCATGAAGATATCAAGAGCTGCTGATGCGATGGAAGATGATGGACGTGTTGATTGTGATTGTGGTACAATGGTCAATCAATTTTTGACGGAACTTGTACCACTCAGCTGAAAGACTTTGCTCAGGTTGACGATTCTTTGATTCTTTGCGAAAGCGGTTGCAACAAATGGCGTCATGTCTGGTCAGAAAATCTTTTTTTGTCCGTATGATCAGACCGTAGTCCTGACTCAGGATCTTAATCTCCGCAGGTGTATGGGGTAAGTTCCGACCATGACCATATGACAGATCAGCCCCTTGATTGAAAGTTTACTCAGGTACCATGGCCCACAAGACAAACGCCTTCCCTCACAATTTGTATGCTTCGACTGTCGCCTCCGACGGTCCCCCGAGTGGGATATCATAGCCGGAAAAACCCACGCTGATATGATCAGCCGGTTCAAGGATCTCGCATTATTCAGGTGCCTTAAATATACGCTGTTGGTGACAATGTACTCACGAGCCGCCTTAGACGTGCGATCAAGATATTCGAAGTTTACAAGCCTACTACTGCAATGCAGTTCAGGGAACAAATAGGTCCGTGAAATTTTTATATAGATACGCATGGCTCACTGTTACCCTTAGGTTGTGCTGCGTCCCTTGTTAGCCAGTTACTTATGAGACTAGAGGACGAGAGTGGGGTTTTTTTTTCCTTCGCAGCCAGGATGCCTAACATTCCGTCCAATAGAATTTATCACAACAGAAAATGCGATATCTGAGGACCTTGATTCCATCCAAACTTATACGAGAAAAGGCAAGAAGTCCACGAAACCCAAGGGGAAGAAAGCACAAAAGGAACTGCAGAAAACAAAATATGTGTTCTTACTTTCATCCAAGAGAAGCAAGGCGTATCGCGACTATTTTCACTCGGAACCACAGGTCGAGAGTCGTCTTCTCGGCCTAACAAATAGAGTCGGTACCCCCATGCGTGCCATGTCATTCATTACTTAACGTGAGCTTTCTCGCATTTTCAAGATTGTTAAACCTCGTCTCGTGGGAAACACGTAAGCATTTTGAACGTTCCCTACCAATCCTGTTGGGTTGAACATTTTGCGTAGCAATTCCTTGGCGAAGCTCCACTCTGAACGGAACGATGCCCTATCGAGTGACACGCTAGAACTCGACTCGCAAACCCAAGAGCCAACTCAGAATTTGCTTACACTTGCCGTTGCCCAGCCTCAATCGGATGCAAACTTGAAACGCAAAGCCGCGGCCGATTCCGACCAAACCACCAAGAGGATTAAAGTCTCCGTTGGGACGGCAGTGGACCTTTGCGACTGAATTGTACATGTTAATGTTTGCTGTCCCTCCTGCTATCATCCTGTGCCATTTCCTGCATAATGCTCTCATATGCACTTGACCCACGCCATAAATCGATGTAGACTCGATAACAATGTCCGTCGAGATGGAAATGCCAGCCCTAAAGCGTGACATACTCGGTGACTGTTGAGCTTTTCACTTTTTCTCATAACCCCTCACGGTTTGGCAACTGGTCGCGATCGATTCCCTACGCTCGACCATCTGTATCGAGAGGCCCTCGCAGGAGATGAAGTAATGGTGCACGGCATAATATACACCTCCGTATCTCCCTGCTGCTCTGATTATGGCTGTAGGATCGTTAGAGTGGTGTACATTCTACTGTCTTTCGTTTACTAGCTTGCTGTCTATTTCTCTGAATCGCCCCACTGCGAATAACAGTTCCCAGCTATTTAAATATTCATTGTTTCGTTTCGATTATAAATTGTTGAACCAACCAACAAACTTGAGCGTGTACGTGTCAGCTAGCTGGGTTCCGAATCTTCAGTCCCTGTCCCGAATCTAGATCCCAGTCATACTAATCCAACAAACGAGCTCGACTCACTGGCATTCAGCAAAACCACCACCCCACGAATGAATAATTCGTGATCATCGAAGAAATGCAGACACCATACAACATATTCCCGATTGAACCACCCATATCTTCAACCCAACTCGCTGCGTACAGAGCGCTCCGACTATCCTCACTGCAGATCGACCCACACGCCTTTGCCTCAACCCATGCACACGAAGTGGTGTTCACGGAGAGCGTATGGCGACAACGTCTCGATTCCCCTTTCAAACAAACGTTGGTCGTGTCCGTGCCGCACGAGCAAATTAATGGTGATGAGCTGGTAGATGCGGGCGAATTGATAGGGACGGCTACTATACTGGGACCTTCTGGCCTGCCCCCTTCCGTCCTGGCCTCGTTCAAAGAGGCCAGTGTATCTGCCAAATGGGAGATATACGGTCTGTATGCAATGTGGGTTCACCCTGCGCATAGGGGAAAGGGTGTCGGAACCCAATTGGTAAACGCATGTTTGGAATGGGCGCGGACAAATGTCGACACCAAGTTCTCGAGCGAGAACGGTGGGGGTGTCGAAAAAGTGGTTGTTCTGCTTGTGTATGATAACAACGTCGCCGGGCGCGCGTTGTATTCTAGAATAGGATTCACTGAATTAGAAGGGGTCTCGGCAAGGGAAGGGGAAGGGTGGATGTTCGCTAGGGTAGCCTAGGAAGATGGACGATATACTATCTCATACCACAGTTTCAAGTTCTGAACAGGTTGAGCACTGGTTCCATATATCATCGACTCGGATTTATCTAGGGAAGACACAGGCCGCCCTAGTATACAAGCCTATTGGTCAAAATTCAAGGTAGATGAACTTGGTCACGATGGGTGATATTCTCTTCCCAGACTTTGATTCTCGTAGTGCCATTAGTTTTGCATTCTCTGATCCAGAATGCCCTACTGCATAGGCGCCCCGTATTACTAGTACAAGCAAATACAAACACTTCAACTCCTTTGCGGGTTTGCGGCTCAGGACTAGTTTTTGCGCGATATCTCTTCGAGTTCGCGACGATCCTATGCCTTACAAACTTTCAGCGACATTATCGAGCCACTCCGCCGATGTAAGTAGACATCCAACCAAAGTCCTCTGGATCTTCAATGGAGATCTGCTTGACACTCGCAGGTCCGTGGGGTGGTTTCACCGACAGATGATCTGATTCTGTCCGCTTCCCGCGATTCAACCACGATATCATGGCTGAGAAATTCACCATCATCGTTTTCTCCGACTTCCATCCTTCGATCAGGCTCCAGATATATCAATGCAGTTGGCTATCTTCCACCCTCCGCGGACGCCGCGCAAGGTCAGAGCCCTCCATTCCTGGAAGAGACGGAGTAATAACAACACGCTTTCACGTTGGTGTCAGGCTATGCTGTCGTCGGGGGACAAGATACGGTTATCAATATCTTTGCATTAGACTCGTCCAACAAAGAAGACCCTGAATATACTCTAGTCGGACACACAGACAATGTCTGTGCCATTCACGTTGGCCCAGCTGGTGTCATAATTTCCGGCTCATGGGACAAGTGAGCGCTCTTCCGCCTTATAAATTAGAAAGAGATAAACGCGACGAGACAGGACTGCCAAAGTCTGGAAAGACTTCACACTTCAATACGATCTCAAAGGACACCAACAGTCCGTTTGGGCGGTGCTTGCTTTGGAGAACTCCCAGTTCTTGACAGGTTTGTCGTATCTTTGTTTTGTCGCTGGCCCTCCTGACATTACCGTAGCGTCGGCGGACAAGACTATCAAGTATTGGGTACGGAACAAAGTAATGCGAACATATGAAGGCCATCGTGATGCTGTCCGTGGTCTAGCATTAGTTCCTGATCTCGGGTTTGCATCTTGTTCCAATGACAGGTCAGCTGTATGTTTATCTTGCTTGGGATGCATACGAAAAGTGATTTTTCAGCGAAGTTCGTGTATGGACACTGGGCGGAGACCTGATTTACGCGTTGTCTGGGCATACTTCCTTCGTATACAGCGTGTCAGTTTTGCCTAACGGAGACCTGGTATCCGCTGGTGAGGATCGCTCAGTGCGAGTATGGCATGGTATGTTGCACTTTTCCGATCCTTGTGCATTGACATCCACGGCGATTTTAGACGGCGAATGTGCGCAAGTCATAATACATCCTGCCATTTCTGTGTGGTGTGTATCCGCCATGTCAAATAATGATATTGTTAGTGGTTGCAGTGATGGCGTCGTCCGGGTGTTCAGTAACTCGGAAGATCGTTGGGCCAGTGAAGTTGACCTAAAAGCTTTTGAGGATCAAGTTTCCGGCCAAACGCTCCCATCACAACAAATCGGTGATGTGAAAAAAACCGACTTGCCAGGTCCAGAAGTCCTGGCTGCTCCCGGTAATCTATCCAAATTTTCCCTGTTCGAGTGTGCTAAAGAGCGAAAACAGGAAAAAAGGCTGGAGAGGTTAAAATGGTTCGAATAGGGGATACCGTGGAAGCCCATCAGGCGAGTTGCATTTAATTGAGTGACTTGGACAAGCCTAAATTTAACTGCTGAAAGTGGGATAATGACTCTTCCAGCTGGCAAAAGATCGGTGAAGTAGTCGATGCCGTTGGCTCTAACCGTAAACAACTATATAATGGTAAGGAGTACGACTACGTATTCGACGTAGATGTACAAGAGGGTGCTCCCCCGTTGAAACTCCCCTACAATGTTACCGGTGAGTTGACCTCATTATAGGTCTCGTAGATATTTCCTCATTTGCATTAGAGAATCCTTACGCGGCTGCCCAACGCTTTCTGCAGCAAAATGAAATATCGACGAATTATATTGATGAAATCGTGAGGTTCATCGAGAAGAACACCGCGGGGGTGAATCTAGGGAGTGATAGCAACTACGTAGACCCCTACACAGGTCAGCCTTGAATGTCACTGTACGCGCAGGCTTGACAGACTAACCCATATAGGAGCATCGAGGTATCAACCTTCGACAAGTCAACCAGCATCGACTGTACCTACTACGTATGCAGATCCTTACACTGGTGCATCCCGTTATTCTGGTACCCCGCATGCAACATCGCCTCCGGCTGTCCAGACCCCACAAACGAAGATAATCCCTTTCGTTCGTTTTGTTGTACCTGAAGTTTGCTGCGTGCTCTGACGCAACCTTTGTAGAAGAATTTTGTGGATTTCAAGCAATCCAATATACAAGCCATGCGGGCTAAAGTATACCAATTTGATGATATTTTTCGTAATGAAATCGTGAGCCTCCAGTCAATCTTCTTGCAACTTAATTACACTGCGAAATCCTTGCAGACAGCCACAACTTGCGCAATGCACCCCGAGGAAAAAGTGTTGATTGAGGAAGTGTTTACGTTCCTATCTCAAGTTGCTTCAAATCCACTGTCTCTTTCTTCTGTTACTCTGAGCGGGCCGCATATCGAGGCAATCATGTCGATTCTGAGTCGCTGGCCAGCATCTCAGCGGTTCCCTGGTGCGTGCTGTCACTTCGAAGACTTAGAGACCGTCTGTACTAACAGATTGATGGCAGTGATGGATCTCTGTCGTTTGACGGTTGCGTATTGCGCAAACGCACCAACATCTCCTGGAAGTTGTGAGAGATTCTTTGATCAGCTGTTTAGTGCATCAGATTGGCCATCTGTTATAACATGCGAAAGTTCGATGCCGAAGCCGCAGGAGACCAACGTGTTACTATTATTGCGCACCATCGCCAATTATCTTCAAGAGGATACTAAAGTGAACGAGGGAAAGTGGGTTCAGCAGGTGAAGAGGCCCCTTTTCTTCCGACGTCTTTTTGACCTCCACCAGATCTTTGCGGCACTGAGTCAAGCCCCGTACCCTGTCCTTTCGAAATCACAACGGGTTGCCCTTGCATCTGTGTTATTCAAGTCAGTTTTCGGCACGTGGACATCAGTAATGTGGCTCTAAAAATACATTCCAGCTTCTCGTGTATCCACTTGAAGACACCTGCTAATATAGCTCTCCGTGATCAGTGCCTCTCGCTTATTTTCAAGGTTTGATTCATTTCTTATAGTACTGTTCAGTTTGTTTTACTGACTCGCTGCAGGTGCTCGGATTGGAAAAGGAAGACCCTGAAGTAGCTTATCGAGCCTCCGTTGCGCTCGGAAACGTTGTGAGCATGCATTTTGTTTATTCTCCTGAGTTGATCTATCAATTGTACACCGATCAGCTCTATGGGGCGCGGGATCGAGGCGCGGCGCTGAATCTAAGATCTGCACAAATGATGGAGCTGAAGGAGGTTATGGGCGCAATTAGATCTAGGTTCAATGATGGGAGGATTGGCGGTGTTATCCTGGAAATTAATTCGCTAGCCTTGTGATGCATGTGATCGCTAGCAATGGCTCAGATAGACTGTAACGCTTCAAGGAAACCCTTGTCGCAGTATCATAGAGCCTTTATTCCAAGTTTGCAAACTCTCACGGCACGCATTCCACCTTTCGTCCTACTGATCTACCACTGCCACTGAATCCGATGCCAGCTCAGTTCCGCATGTATGTCGTGCGACACGGTGAAACGGACTGGAACAGGATACGCAGGATACAGGGTCAACTAGATGTCCCGCTCAATGAGACCGGGCTACAGCAAGCAATGTTGGTGGCTGACGCTCTAAGGGGGGTCCCATTTGTAAAAGCATTCACCAGCGATCTTCAAAGGGCATCCATGGTAATAAGACCACCGATCTCTGTGATCCAGGGACTGACTCGTTTTACAGACCGCCGAGTGCATCCTCCAATACCACCCAAATGCCGTTTTGGAACGGGACGCATCGATCCGCGAACGAGTAAGCAAAAAAACGTAACCTCCCTCCCTCTGCGTCGTTGGGCTCATCGTGCCATGTTGGCGCAGTAGTACATGGGCGAACTCGAGGGCGAATTCTCACGCTCGAAAAAACCAGCGCCGTCGGTAGAGACGACGGTCAACCTGGCCGCGCGGTCTCTGGCGTGGTATCTGAGGTCCATCGTGGACTACATGATTTCGGTGCTCGAGGGGGGGGTTCCTGTGGAACAGCCACACAACATTCTTGTTGTCTCTCATGGTGCCTGGATCGCGGTGCTCCTGTCCGCGTTGAGGGCGAACGGGCTGGTGATGTGTGGCGAGGGTGTGGAGATCGGACATTACCTCAACACTGGCGTGTCCATCATCGAGTACACGAACGCGGATAGTGGAAGGGAGGATGCGTTGGTGGGGACGCTGGTCCAGTACTCGGACGTGGAACATCTTGTCCAAGAAGGCGTGCGTATCCAAGAGGTCAATGCAGACGTGCTAGAGGAGAGAGGGAGAACGAGACGTTGAGCACAAGACGTGCACGATATCCACGGTCATGCCATACCTATGGAAAAAAAATCATTACCGGCGTAAAACACATGTTCCACATGTTTGTTCGTAATAAATTAAAAGGTCTAACTAGTAATTGTGCATTCGCTACCTGTTGATGTTTCAAGGCCTCGCCTTCCGCCCAAACCGACACACTCGCCTTGCCGTGGCATAGACATGAAAACGGACAAGACTTTGATCACAAGGTATGGAGGTTCTTCCTACGATATCAATGTATCTCCTTGAAGGTCTTCGAATTTTTTTCTTGCCATTCGAATATTCATCTTGATGGCCGCGGTTTCTGAACGGAGACGTCAGGGGACGGAATGAATTCGGGTCAACTCGCCTTACCAACAACCGGATTATGAACGACGACCAAGACATAGGTATTCTTTGTCATTTCATCCAAAACGGCGGTAAATTCTCCAAGCTCCATCTCCAGCGAGTGAAACTCTTCACGTAGCCGGGAGCATGATTGTTTGAACGCCTTGATCAACTCCGATGTGCGTTCATAGCGTTTTGGATCTAACGCGTGGGACACTGTAAAATCGGACACATCGGGGGAGGAGGTAGCGATGACCAGAAAGGTGGCACGCTCAAAGAGGACGACTTCTGTTGCACTGCACGCTTCTGCAAATATTCGTAAGTGTCTACAAAGGTTTCGAGCGTTGGGTATCAATGTGTTCACGATGCTGGACCAAGCCTGTGTGTGGTGCAGTACATCAGCGACGAGAGGGTCAGAGAGAGAGAGAGAGAGGAGGAGGAGGAGGAGGAGGAGGAGGAGGAGGAGGAGGAGGAGAGGACAGGCATGCCTTGTACAAAGTCTCGTCATAGATACTGGTCCCGAGCACCTTGACAGGAAATTCCCCGCTTGCCTTTTCCAATTCTGCAACCTTGCGCTGAAAGACGAGCGCGCGTTCGCTTTCACGAACCAGATCCAGCTTGTGAACGAGGAGAAACACGCTCGCGTCTTTGCTAAACTGCGCTAGACCGTCGAGACAGTCGCGGTAATACTCGAGGTCCTTGGTCATTTCACGACTTTCCACGTCAAAGACGTAGATCATGACGCCCGCGTGCGAGAAGATGGTGGAGCGCTGTGTGGAGAGATAGGAGTCCATGAAGGCGTCTTGACCGCCGCAGTCCCATAGGTTGAGGATGAGGTCGCCGAGGAAGCGAACATGGTTTTGCTCGACGTCGATGGTGGCGCCAAGGCGGGAGGTCAACGATGCAGGGTTGTTGGAACTTGTTCAGGGCGTTAGACAGGATATTACGACGTGAATGGACAAGAGGCGTACAAGATCATGGAACGCATCGAGGTCTTCCCGCTGCCCGACGCACCCATCAAGAGAACCTTGACGCAAGCACGTACAGCCAGAGACTTGCATGAATAAAACGGCCGTACACACCTTTTTCTTCATGTCGCAAGTGGTACGAGCGGATGATGATACAACTTGAATAGTGCGGCCTGGTCTAGGCCAACTTTGGATACAACAACTAGTACGAGAACACCCCCGCCGACCATCCTTTACACTGTACCGACATCTCCACCGCAGCCAATCCCCAGTCTTCGCCATGGTTATGCCCCTTGTCCTCCCCTCTACCGATTCCCGCACGTTCCAATGCCTGATCGTCGTTGAGGGCCGTCAACACGCCAAAAATGACGGGGGTGCCCGTGTCCAGCTGGACCTTCATGAGACCATGCGAAACGGTGTCGCAAATGTACTCAAAGTGCATGGTGGCACCCTTGATGAGCACACCGATCGCGATGACCGCATCGAACGGGGCCGTGGGCACCCTTGTGCTCGCAGCGGAGCCAAAGTCGAGTAGATCCGTCGCGGAGGTCGCAGTTTGTATACGCGAGCCCGTGATGACCCTTACCCTAGTGTGTGAGCGTATGCACACGGGTGAAACGAGAGGTTGGAACGTACTTGGAACATGCGAGTGGGAGCTCATAGCTACCCGGGACGGAGAACACCGCGATGTTGGCCTCTTGGACGCCAGACGCCTTGAGTTGTGAGATCGCGCCGGCGAGGAGGGCGTCGATGACGACCTTGTTCCATCTGGCGTGCACGATGGCGATCTGGAGGGACGACCCGTCGTGCTGACTCGTAGACGGTCCCTTGATGGAAGACATGACGTGGGAATTGCCGGTTCGTGTCAGTTTGTCCGAGTCATTCGGACCCATGGAAGGACATATCGCGGGTAGGTCTTGTCCTTGTACCCATCTCGCGTTCGCGGCTGAACGACGCCTCTTGCAGCAACGTATTCGCTCATTTATCGTTTCTTGAAGGACCAATCTCAAAACAAAGCCGCAAAGGCCGTCCAAAAAGCAGCGACACCGTTTGTCGCCCTCGGCGATGACATTGAACGAAAAGGACCCCCGCTCGAGCACATCATCAAGAGTTGGAAGGCAAACTCGGACGCCACGTCGTACGTCGTCTTTATTCTCGAGGACGACGCGCTAATCACACGACTCCTAGTGAAGACAAGAAATGTACGTACGCGTTGCGTTTTTGGTGTCGCGACTCAAACCGAGGACTCTGACTCTGACTCTTCTGATGGTGAGGTTCTCTTGCATTACGTTTACATCAACATTCGTCTGAAGCACCTCATCAGAGGCCTCATCCAACTCGGAAGACAGCTCAAATTCTGATGCAAAGTGCTCCAGAGGTGCCATCGTATATCACCAGGCACTCATGTCAATCAGTACCCAAAAATCGTCAGATACCTCAGGTGAGTTTCTTCTCAGTTCGTCTTGTCATTTCTCCTATTTCATGTCAGATTCTGAGAGCGAGGCCGATGATGCCAGTGACGATGATGACAGCAGTGACGAGGAGGAGACTATATCCAAGCAATCACCTCAAAAAGTGGAACGCGATACAAGCGTAACATTGTCTTCAGGTTCGCTGCCTCGTTTCTCTTTACCTTGTTGGCGTTGATCGACAGCTTAGCTCCAGAGAATGCCAAAGAGGTGACTACAATCATCCCGATCCCAAAAAATTCGATCGAGCAAGAGAACAAGCGCACCGAGTCGGATAGTTCGGACGCTGAGTCATCCTCTGGCTCTTCAGACTCAAGCGACTCGGAGGAAGAGAAGGTGAAACAACACCCTGCCCCGACCACCAAGCCCAAGGGCGAGAGCACCTCAGAAGAATCAGGTTCGGAATCCGAGGACGAATCAGACTCGGAGTCGGAACAAGAGGAAACACCCGAGGTGAAAATGCGCGGGATCTCCCAAAATGAAGTTCCCGTAGTCAAGAGCAGCTCCGAATCAGGCTCGGAATCCGAAGACGAGTCAGACTCGGATGCGGAACAAGAGACAAAACCCGAGGTGAAAATCTCTCAATGTCAAGTTCCTGTGCCCAAGAGCAGCAGCTCCGAATCAGGCTCGGAATCCGAAAATGAGTCAGAGTCGGATTCAGAACAAGAGACAACACCCGAGGCGAAAAAGCGCGACATTTCCGAAGTTAGTGCTTCAGAATCAAGCTCGGAGGAATCAGACTCGGAGCCAGAACAAAGAGAGGATGCGCACGTCGCAAAGAAGCGCAAAGTTTTTGAAAACGAAGCTCTCAAGATTTCAAAGTCGCAACAAAATGCCGGGGCTCAGCAAAAGAAGGGAAAGCCACCCCTAAAGGTCAAGGAGCGCTTCCAGCGGGTTAAGGTTCAGAGTTTAGCACCCGATACAATGCTAAATAATGGGTACGAGGCCAAGGTACGCAGTAGCGTGTCATTCATGAGCGACAAGGTTCATGACCGTCATAGGGTGGGGCAGTGAATGATTATGGTGAACGTGCGCATCGCGACCTTATCGTGACGCGCGGGGCAGGGTTCCGCAAGGAGAAAAACAAGAAAAAGCGGGGCTCATATCGGGGCGGGGAGATTACTGTGAGTACCATGGATGATGGCTGATCCGCGTCCTGACGAGTGTCTTTCACAGATGGAGAGCCATAGTATCAGGTTCGACTTTTAATACGGTGTCTCGATCAGCATAGTGTTCCCTATGATTGTCGAGTACGTCGCAGCAGTACCAGGGTAGAGGAACACGTGCAAACATCGTTTCGTCGCATGAGCGGTGATTGAATTCAGTCCAGGAGAACGTGCATCTACGTCATCGGGATGCACGACGGAACGTGACAGGTAACACGCCGAGGGTGCGTGAAAATTCCATCGGAGGCTAAGGGCATCCGCACCATACGGCGACAGAGCAGATATTCATACATAATCACACGGCATCCAGCAGGCGGACCCATCGAATCGAGATCCACGACGGGGGTTCCGTTCCACCGATAGGGTCGCCCTCCAAGGGCACAGCCAAAACCTGGTCAGGATGAGGTTGATGCTGAAGGACGACTTTGGGCCAGTAGTACTGGGTAAATGGTAACGCCTTGATGGAAGCGTTCTGCTCCAAAGCAGACTTGACGTAGGTCGGCATCTGGGATGGGTTGATGCGAATCAGGAACCGACAATCGTAAAGGATTTGAACATCGGAGGAAGCGGGTGCTCTGAGTTGATCGGTGAGGTCGATTACCAGTTTGTTCGGGGAGCCGACACCTTGTTGTGGGTTTTTGAGAAACGGAGGAATTCTTGAGGCGAGCCAAGCGACACGATCATCGGGTCGAAGGGAAGAGTCATTTCCGACTCGAAGGGATTGCTTCGGATTGAATAGGACGGGTGACCAGAGAACGCCGCCACCGGCAGTAAATTTCGTTAACTGAGATGGCTGTGCAGATGAGGTCCACAAGGCACGAACGATGCGATGTATGCTGTGGTGACGCCTGTCGGCATCGGCACGGAGAGAACCCCAAGGGTGAAAGGAAGCGTAACGCATTGCTCGCAAAACGAGTGCAAAACGGACATCGGGGTCGGTGATTTCGAGTAGTTTGGAGGATGACAGAAGGAGGGTACCTGTGGGAGAAGGTAACATGGCTTCAGCGAGATGAAAAGTCACTGTTGGAGGGTGTTAGTGTGTAGGAAAGGAATGAACGTGGGAGGCGTGCCTTTACGATCGATGAGTTGAGTTCGAGTTGCAAGTTTTGCGATGGCAGAATATAGCTGCTGCTTTTCACCGACGGAATCGGAACCAATAGATTGTAAAGAGAGGAAAGCGTTTTTGAGTTTGGCAAAGGAAAAAGATGCGTCAGGTGGAAATGAGATGGATTGGGAGAAAGGGGGGTTGTGGCGTAGACAGAGACGAATGGCGTTGCGGGGGGTGATGTGTGGCTGCGAATTTGTCGGATCATCAAAGTAGTGGAGGTGATGGGCGTGACAGGTTGCAAGCATCCTGTCCTAGAATGCTGTGTGAATGAGATGGATGAAAGAGAGAAAAGAGAGAGACCTTTGGAAAGGGTAAGAGGGGGCGTATGATAAAGGTATTTAGACCGAGGTGACCAAAATCGGCGAGCGGGGAATGAGGCGAGCCCATGCCCCATCTTCGCAAGGGACGCATACCGGCAGCGCCGAGAAGAGAGGAATCACGTGCGAGACGAAGGATGGCAGTCTCTAGCTGGTCATCTGCATGATGACCGAGCGCAAGGATCGGGACACGTGCACGCGTGAGGACGTCGAAGAGGACGTTGTAGCGAGCATCACGTGCGGCACGTTCCACCGACGCCGCGGGGGTGGAGGGAAATGGGGGGGCACCCCAGGGAACGGACACGGCGTGGTGGGGGATGCCGAGGGCGTGGGCGTTCTCGGCGGCGATGGCGGCCATGTTGGGAGAGGCAGGCTGGAGATGGTGTAAGACATGGATCGAAAGAAGCGCAGAGGGGGGGAAGAGTTGTCGGAGGAGAAAGAGCAGCGAGGTCGAGTCGGGGCCGGCGGAATTGGCGACAGCGATGACGGGGCGAGGCAGTGCTGGCACGCAGCGACGGAGGGCAGCAACGAATTCGACGGGGTGGATTGGACACGTCATTGACACAGTTTTTTGCAAACAACTTGTCTCGGTTCTGTGTCTTGTTGACATCGTGACAATGGGTGCCTCGCGGTCATGGAAACACAGCCGTCGGTCTGCAATCGCTGCCTCAGGCTCGCTCTCGCTAACCGAACGCTACATAAGATGGGTCTCGAAGAACAAGATACCCCACTCACGTTCTGCCATGGCCGTTATCGACTACGCATCCGCGGTTGGCATCAAATCTTTCCCTGCCGCCGTCATATTCGCCATTCTCTACGTTCCCCTGTTGGCGTACTTCATATTCAAAGCCACTCAAAATATATCCTATGTATACCTCATCCTCATCCTCTTCTGCTCCAGTCCGTCTTTCCCTTGTCGTCCTTTTCTTCTTCTTGCTAATCCTACCTCCAGTTCGAGTCACGTCGTTCATCCTCCGTGCACTCCTCGCTCACGTCCAAGCTGATGCCGAAAATATCCACATATTCCTTGCCTATCAAATCCTCTACAACACCGGTTTCTTCGGTCTCCTCTACTCGACATATATCCTCGCCACTGACCGGTACGTCCCCTCCGTACCAATCCCACATCCTCCTCACCTTTCCCAGTGTCGCCATCGCAAAAAATCCTCCACAGGGACCCATCGCCCGCCTTCTCCGTCGTCGCATGTTATTCCGCCTCATTTTGAGCGCCGCCGTCGCCATCGGCATCACCGGTGCTGTCGATGCTTCTATGGGCACTGCTGCCTCCACAATAAACACCGGAGATACCCTCCGCAAGGTCGCCCTCTACATTTTCCTTGTCTGCGCCGCTCTCATCTTTGTGCTCGTCGCCACCCTCGCGCGCAACGAGTTCCAAGGCATGTCCCTCTTCCCTCTCCTCCCTTTCCTCACCAACCCTTTCTTTTTCAATAGACGCCGAATATCGTGGCTCCGACGCTCCCGTTGGCGCAACCTACGGCACCTATATCCTTTTCGCCATATGTCTCCTCCTTCTTGTGCGCCTCATCTTCTTTGTCGCAACCTCCGATCATGCCTCAACCCAAGACAACGAGGGATTTTGGTACCCTTTGGCTGCTGTCACAGAATTCATCGTCATCGTCTTATTCGTCACCCCTGGTTTGGTAGCAGAGAAAGTGGTATAGACCGTTAATTAATTAGTAGCCTAGTACCCTAACTAGTCCTGGACTATCGTTCATATACGTTGACGTTCATACTTAAGTACATACATGTGTTTTTGTTTCAGAAGTTTCAATCGATTTATGGTGTGGCGGAAGGGCTAGGGTGCGAACGTCTCTCTCCTCCCCTCAAAAACCAAATCATGTCCTCCCAACATATATCCCCTCCTCCCGTCCCCGTCTCCCCACCCTCCACCGGCGTACGTCGTCATCATACCATCTCCGCCGCCTCTCGCACCGCTAGGGCTGGTGCACGCCCCGCCATATCAGAAGAGTCCCAGCAGGATCAGCAACTCTGGAACGACGACGAGCCTGTCGATGAAGACTGGGTCGGCGGTGTCGGCGCAGTCGGCGAGAAAACATCCCTCCACAGACAGAGTTCCCTTCCTACCAGCTCTAAAAGAGGTCCGCCCATCCAATTCACGTCCCCGTGTCCCCTCACTCCCCTCTTCTCCCAGCCTTTCGCCCAAGAAGAGCCGGTAACCTCACCCCACGAACAATGAATAGCTTATCCGCCATTGCTGGTCATGACGGCGACGAGGAGGACTGGGAACACGAAATGCGAGGCTTTAACAACGAAGACGAGGTGCTTTATTTGCCCATCGTACTCACGCCTCATTGTTCCTACTCACACCCTCCTCCTAGCACGATATGGCCCCCTCGGACCAAACCCATCAGCAAGTCGTAGAGCAGTCTGCTGCCCCCAACCCTTCTCCCCTCTCTCCCCATTTCTCCACCACCCATGTCCCGTCTCCGCCTCCAGCTTCCTCTGGTGTCCGTCGTCACCAGAGTCTCACCTACGGCGCCCACAGACAAATCCCATCTTCCGGTCTCAAACGAGCAGGCACTTTACAGCAAACGGGTTCTCGGCACGCCAGTGCCGTTGGTACCACACCGAGTTCGCCCGATCCCGAGGAAGAAGAGTACAACGATGAACAAGATATCGTCAATCCATACGATGACGAGTCCTACTTTTCACCTCGATCGCCCCCTCCGAGCCAGCAGCAGTATGGCAGTCAGGGGTCGAACCAATATCCTACCAGTCCTATCGGGCGTGCTTCCCCATGGGGTAATTCGGGAGGCAACGACTGGCGCACTCCGGGCGGCACATTTTCAGGACAGGGCGTAGCAAGCGTCGACGATGTTGCCCGTGCCTTGTCCGCCATGGAACTCAACAACACCAATCAAATGTATTCGAACGGTACTACAATTCAGGCGGGTCAGTCAGCCCATCCACCCCGCTTCAACCCAACCCAACCCCCTCCTCTCTCATCAGGCATTGTGCGTCAAAACGCTGTGCGGGCTGAAAATACAGCTTCGCGGAAGCTCCAGCTAAACACCGATCTAGAGGGTCGGAGGACTCCAACCGGACAATCGGTATGTATTCGTCATCGTTGCCGGATCTCACGAGTTATGACAATCACAGCGGGGATCTACGAGCGATGGCACCGCAACCGGCGCCAATACTTGGGATCAAAGGGAGAAGCGTCTCAGCGAACGCACCTCCAACTCAAACCTTGATTATGGCTATAACCAAGGTCAAAAAGGCAGCATCCCAAGTGTCCCACCCATACCTCCACAATATCTTAACCAGATGGGCGCGATGCAGGCGCCTCGGTTAGGTTTTGGACAAGGCCAGATGCAACAACCCCAGAGTGACAACAATCTGCAGTCACTTTCTGGCTTCCTCAGTTCACCGGTCGATCTCCCGACCCTGATTGCTACCAAGGGTTATAACCCTCAGCACTTCGACGTCCGACCACAATTTGTGAGTATCGTTTTTTCTACACTTTCAACATACACGAACTGTTGTCTTGTTTTAGGCGCGATACTTTGTTATCAAATCATACACCGAAGATGACGTTCACAAGTCCCTCAAGTATGAAATCTGGAGCTCCACGGATCCGGGGAATAAGCGCCTCGACAAGGCGTTCAAAGAGTGCGCTGGAAGAGGTCCGATTTACCTCTTCTTCAGCGTCAACGCTAGGTGAGCGTGGCATTCACCCGCGATCGTTTTTGGTCTCTTGACGTTCGGTGGCAGTGGACACTTTTGCGGGATGGCAGAGATGCTGACTCCCGTACGTTGGCTTGTGTTTCGAATTCATTGTACCCCCTCATGTTACCCTGCTAGGTTGATTATACACGAAGTAGCACGGTCTGGGCATCGGACAAGTGGAAAGGTGTCTTCAAGGTTCGATGGATTTTCGTTCGCGACATTCCGAATGCAAATCTTCGTCACATACGCTTAAAGTGCGTGTTCACGATGTTTGGTTGAGGTGGTACTCATCGATATACGCAGCAACACCGCGGAACGGAAGCCGGTCACGAACTCTCGTGACACTCAAGAACTGATGCCAGATGCTGGGCAAGAGATGTTGCGTATCTTCCACACGCATCCGGCGAGGACGTCGCTTTTGCAAGATTTCGCATTTTATGAAGTACGTGTGTTGGATATACCATAGTTCGCAAGGGCTGAACTTTTGAACAGCTGCAGGCGATGCAAAAGATCCAATCTCAGCAGCCGACCGGGTCTGGCAGCGGCTCTGATGCTTCGACGCCACAGTCACAGTCCCCTGCGCCACAACAACAACAGGCGATGTATCCAATGGCCAACCCTGCTGCATTGTATAGCGCCATGTCACCTGGAATGGCGGCCACTATGACACCGGCTATGCTACAAATGCAGATGCAAATGGGCATGATGTCGAATCCATTTGGCATGCCACAAACGCAGGCGATGCATCAAAGTGTTATGCGCCACCCAAGTCCAGGCCCTGCTGGGGGACAAAACTACATGAATATGGGTGGGGTGCCTTTTTGAACACGAATGGTTACTACCAGTGCGAAGATAACTAATGCGTAAGAGTATAGATTTCGTTCTATTTAAGCCCTGGCGTCTTTCGGTTTTGCTCCAATCTGTTTGATTTCGTTTGATGTCTTGTTCTCCCTCTCCGTGTAACATGTTACCCTGTTCAGAATTCTACACAGCAGCCACGGACACGGTCAAATGGACTTGGATATCCAACTGCTTGCTACTCTGTAATTGTTTCCATCTTGCACACTATTTCTCTAGTATGGTTACACGCGAGATTCTTCACAATGTACTAGTTTGATCAAAACATGCGATAAAGGACTGATACAGCAGCGGAAGCAAAAGAAGGGTGAATGATGCAGGTATCCAACTCCTGGATGGGACATGTCCCGAAACGGACTAGCCTGGAGAAACCAAAGAGGGGGGGTGCAACGTCGAGGGCACTTAGGGAGACGACTTGAGGAATAGACATGTCGGTTGCTGCCTCGGGACCAGACACCGCCGACGACACCGACAAAGTAACGCTGGCGAATCATTGACTGACCGGAGTAGCCTAGTTGTTCGAGCCAGGCGCGTGTTCGTCTGGAATACGCAGCAGTGCATTCATACCGGCATATGACAGTAGTACATCATGTCTCACCAAGGTCACTCGTGGCCATAGTGCACACGAGTGTTGGGAAGCGCTGGTGGTGCCGGAGTCGCCGATGTCGATGCCACCCTCGGTCTGGAGGCGGGCGAGCGAGCCGAGAGCGGCGAGGAGGACTTGATGGGTGTGGCCGAAGATGCCGATGTTGATAAAAGTTGCGGCGAGAGTCAGTGCCGACGGAGAGGCATGGCACAACAAGACACAACAATGGCGCTCCTTTCCGACCGTCAGAGAGAAGAACTGTGCGTGTGCCATTGACCCGATGTCTACGCCGTGCTCATTTCTCCGTGCAGCCACAAGGCCATGCTTGAGTACCTCCACACCAGCAACTTTACCGCCGCGTACGACGCCCTCAAGCAGGACGCTGCCGTCGAGTATACGCCCGATCCAAAGGCAAAGTACGCCGGTCTTCTCGAGAAGAAGTGGACGAGCGTGATCCGTCTGCAGAAAAAGGTCTTTCCATCGCTCGTCATCGCCCAACGCCGTTCATATTGTTCCAGATCATGGACCTCGAGACGCGCAATGCGTCGCTACAAGAAGAGCTCTCACTCGCACCCTCCAAGCGCGCCGGGATGCAAGCAGATTGGGTACCCCGCGCGCCCGCCGCACACGTTCTCACTGGCCATCGGCAGAGCATCACCCGCATTGCATTCCATCCACAGTACTCGCTCCTCGCCTCCGCCAGCGAAGACGCGACCGTCAAGATCTGGGACTGGGAAACCGGTGAATTCGAACGCACTCTCAAGGGTCACCAAAAGGGCGTTAATGATGTCGAATTCGATCACAAGGGCCATCTCTTGGGTGCGTGCCCACCCTCTCACGCCGACCCCGTCTGATCAGGTGCACCATCAGTGACCTGCTCCTCGGATTTGTTCATAAAGATTTGGGATTCGCAAAACGAGTGGAAGAATGTAAAGACGCTGACCGGTCATGACCATGCCGTGTCTTCTGCGCGCTTCCTTCCTGGCGATCAGTTCATCGTGAGCGCCAGTTGGGATCACTCGATCAGGATATTCGATGTCGCTTCAGCGTAAGTCTGCCCCACGACGTGGCGCCATCGCTTACCGACTCCGACAAGGCATCTCGTCCGCACCATCGTCGGCCATTCCGACTGGGTTCGTTACGTCGTTCCGTCAGACGATGGCCGACTGCTGGCCAGTGCATCCAAGGATCAGGTAGTTGCTTTCCCACCCCGGTGCGCTTCCGTTGATATTCGCGGCAGACTGCTCGACTTTGGGACCCGCTCACAGGCGAACAAAAGATGGAACTTCGCGGGCACGATCACCAGGTTGAAGTCGTCGTTTTTGCTCCGATTGCTTCGTACAATGCTATTCGCGAGTTGGCGGGCATTCCGGTTCGTCCTACCTCGCCTCTCGCGGATATCGCTCACATGGCGTGTAGAATACGGATCGGGTAAAGAAGCCTGGCGTATATGTCGCCACGGGCTCGAGAGACAAGACGATCAAGCTCTGGGACACGCAGAGCGGTCAGATGCTAAAGAACCTTGTAGATTGCCCTGCAGTGTTGCATCGAACGAGCGACTAATGTGTTTTTCCCAGGCCGGTCACGACAACTGGATTCGAGCGCTTGTTTTCCATCCCTCGGGAAAACTGTTGCTGTCCGCGTCCGACGACAAGACGATACGCATGTGGGAGCTGTCAACCGGTAGATGCATGAAGACCGTGGAGGCGCACACACATTTCGTCGCCACGATCGCTTGGGGACGACAAAAGGTGTCCGCGGGAAAGACGAATGGTGTGGAAGAGTCCAAGTCGGGCGAGCCCGAAAAATTGGTCAATGTGGTGGCATCGGCTGGTGTTGACCAAATGGTGAAGATATGGCTACCATGACGCGTAAACGCACCCGACTTGACGTTGCGCGACAAGCGCTGGCGTGGGCCTCCCCTTTTCACACGTAGCTCAGGTCAGGCGCCCTTCTCAACTTCTCAATGTTCTGCCGAGCTGATTCGGACGGCTGGAACGCAGAGGGTTGGCTACAGCGACAACGTTCGTTACGACACAGACTCACGATCCTTGACCGACTTTTTCTCTGTTGTTTCATAGCTTTCAGCATACCCGTACTACATAATTCTATATATTGTTCCTGCGACGCTTCGCTTGAGATGTTGATGAAACTTAGCCGTGTGAGCCAGTGAAACCCACGGCAATGCCCGCCACTTCCCTCCCAACCACCCTCAACATTAGCGCGATGGCGCCCCACTCATCGTCGCCGTCGTCGTCGTCGTCGTCGGGCGCAACGACCTCTGTCCAAGTCGGCGAGTCTCTTTATTGCTGGCCTCCGTGTGTGGTCCTCACCTCTTGACAGCACTGCGCATCCGGCCAACGACGTCAGCAGACCTCGCCTCCATTCCCGCTCGTTTTCAGAGAACCGTCATTCATGCTACAACACCCACTTCCGTCTCTGTCGATGCCGTCTCTGCAGCACCCGCCTCTCCCGGTTCTGCTACCGCTCTCTCCAGTCCTTCCACCCCCGGAAAAAAACAAGTATTCACTTTTGACCAGGTCCATTCGCCCACTACAACCCAACATGCCCTCTTTACAACCACCGCTTACCCCCTCGTTTCCCGCTTTCTCGAAGGCTTTAATTGTACCATCCTCGCTTATGGGCAGACAAGTAGCGGCAAAACTTTTACCATGACGGGTATCGACCTCGAGGCTAATCCATCGGACCCCAATAACGGCATGGGGATTATACCACGCGCTGTATCAACGATATTCTCGCAGGCAAGGAAGCTCAAGGACGAACGTGGCGGGTCATGGAATTACAGTATCAAGGGTTCATTCATAGAAGTGTACAATGAGGATTTGATTGACCTTTTGAGCTCTGATGAAGCCACGGGTGGCCGTCGCGAAGTACAGATAAGGGAAGGCAAAGACGGTTCCATAATTTGGGGTGGTCTTCGAGAGGTCAACGTTCGAAACAGTAATGAAGTCATGAAGTACGTGATCATTGGCCCCCTCTCGAGGCTCCATAAGCCCGGACTGATTAATTGGCAGCCTTATTCGACAGGGAACCTCGATTCGTCGGACGAACGAGACCGACATGAATGCCCAATCCTCCCGCTCGCATGCCATATTTTCTTTGACTTTGACCCAGAAGAAGTATACCGGCTCTGGACCTCCTCCTCGGTCGTCGTCCCCTTTACCCCCTAATGGTCGTTCGCCTTCGCGACTTGCCCGTCCAGGTTCTCTGTATGCCAGTTCACCCACAGCCGCAAGGGTTTCTTCTCCTATCATGGGCCGGCCCGCTACCCCTAGTTTTCATAATGCCATCGGTCGGGGAGGACTTCGACCAGCCAGTGCACTCGGTTTGCGACCGCCAGACAACCGTATTGCTGACAATGACGACGATGGCGGGGAATGGATGACTATTGTATCCAAGTTCCACTTTGTTGATTTGGCGGGCTCAGAACGGGTAATCCATTCTTCTTCTCGATCTCCCTCTCTCTAACTTTAAGCTCAGCTCAAACGCACCGCCGCCGCCGGTGAGCGTATCAAAGAGGGCATCTCCATTAATAGCGGTCTTTTGGCGCTAGGCAATGTCATTTCAGCACTCGGAGACCCTGCTCGCGCCAAGTCACACACCAGTTCGCACGTACCCTACCGTGATTCGAAACTCACGCGTCTTCTCCAAGACTCGCTCGGGGGCAACTCGCACACTCTCATGATCGCCTGTGTCAGTCCGACCGAGTGGAACGTAGGCGAGACAGTCAACACGCTCAAATACGCGAATCGTGCCCGAAACATCAAAAATCGAGCGGTCGTCAATGAAAAAGAGGACGGCTGGGACGACATTGAATGGTTGCAAGGCACTGTCACTCGCCTGCGTAAAGAGCTCAAGCAAATCAAGGAAGGCGGTCCCTCCGTGTTTGGAGAGCCAGGACCTGTTGTCCCCGAAGTCCCCGAAGGCACCAACAAGAAGATCCTTGCTCAGATGACTGTGCTCCAAAACAATTACGAGGATTTGAGGGAAAAGTATGTTGATCGCACGGAAGAACTCGCGAGGCTTCGTCGTGAGCTCGGTGAGCGTCATCGGACATCTACTGGTGGAAGTATAGGTGGGACTGCAAAGTATGAAGAGATCGTAGGGCCTGTCATTGAAGAGTACGAGAAGACGATCAGTGCCATGGAGGCAGAGTTGGGCTTGAACCGGGCAGCGTTGCGTTTGACGAACGAATTGGTGGAAGAAAAGGAGGACGAACTGGCACAAATAACGGAGAGGCATACTGCGACGGAGCTCTACGTAGAGGAGCTCAGGTCGCGACTGGGAAAGCTGACAGAACGCGAAGCCTCGACTGAAGTAGGTTCATATTTGCGGTATTCCTTCTATCCTCTCATCGTGTGTACCACAGGCCTATGTCCGCGACCTTGAGGAAAAGGTCAAGTCGTATGACGAGACGTCGTTATCCTCTAGCGAGTCTTTGACTGATCTCAAACGGGAACTCACTCGCTACAAGGATACCGAAACTCACTCTGCCACATACATTTCTGACCTCGAAACCCGCCTTGCCAAATCCGACGAGTCTGTTCTTTCTTTGCAACGAACGATTTCACGGCTCGAGGGTGAGAGTGACAGACGTTCTCAAGAAGTTGCGGCCCTGCAGGCACGGTTGGAGAGCCTGGAACGAGACGGGGACAGTTGGCGCACGGACTTGGAAGAACGGGAGAGAAAGGTGAAAAATCTCGAACTCAAAATGGAGGAATGGGAGTGGAAGAGGAAGCAAGCCGACGAAGATCGTATGCGCCTGAGTGGTATGGTCGGGGAAGTCGAACAGGCCAAACGAACTCTTCAGGACTCGAGCAAAACGGACGGGCCTTCGCCTTCGGGTATCAGTACGCCAACTACAGGGGACACCTCAGTCGAGAATCAATTGACGGCACTGCAACAGACGCACGCTGCAACACTTGCCGATCTCTCTACAGTCACTGTTAAATATCGCAATGCGTTACAAGAGATAGCCGACCTCGCCGCGCAGATTCAAGAGGCGAAACTTGCCAACCCGACTATTCCGGAAATTTCCGCCCCAGAAAGTTTGGAGACCACCCCCGTCCGGCGGAAAAAGATCAGCACGAAGAATAAGGAAATAGTGACCGATTTGCAGTTTGACCGAAAGCCCTATTTTGGTAAAGCCATCTCGTTTGAGTCACTCCGTGGAAGGTACTATCATGTATCATACTCTTGTCCAGCCGAGCTTACGTGTCTTTCCTGACCAGATCGGTTTCTCTTTCGCCGTCGCTGTCATTATCGCAGGAGCTTTCGTCGGTACGTTCCCGCGAATTGCCCGACTTGGGTCACGGTACTTCTAGCTCGGTTTCATACTCTCCTGCCCCAACCAACTTTGCTTTCTCCATCTCCAACCATAATGGTTGCACTACCCCGACGGAACAGCGCTCTGCATCTAGCATGGAGAAGGAAATAATGCGTCTCCAGGAGGTTTTGAAAGAGCGCGAAGCAGAGATTGGTGTTTTGGAAGCCACGTTGAGAGAGAAGGAGCAGGCTGGCGCAGCTTCACTTGCATCCGAGGCTGTCAAGGGGCCAGAGGATCAGACCATGCACCTATCACTTACGACGATCGAAAAGTTCAATGCAGTGCGGAAGAATATGCAGCTTCATGGCGTGTCGTCTCCCGTCAATGGTCTCAACGCGGACGCGGACGTGGACGAATCGTTGGATCGGCTCAATGAGCTCATGTTGTAAGGATCATCTTTTATTGATTCTTGGTCGTCTTTTTTAAAATTCTGTTTAGGGCTATGGCTCAGAAAGAGTCTCAGCATAATGAATTGGTTGGGTCTTTGACTGGTCAGTTGGTTCAAATCCGACGTGCACACGACGAACTTGTCACCCTCTCCCGGGATCAGGTATGGTTGTCCTTGGTCGAGCAATTCCTCTCGGTCTAACAGGTTTGTAGACGCTGAACATGTCAACTGAGCTCGAGGGCTTGCGTACCAAACACAACGATACCGTGACCGAGTTGGAGTGGGTTTGTCAACGGGAGCAAGAGTTGACCGATACCCTCAAAAAAGCGGAAGAAGATCATACTGTCGCTATCGATGCCTTGCGTACTGCCCACGATGAAACTCTCAGAATGAAAGGCGCCGAGGTGGACGAGCTCGTTGCGCGCCTCAAGGAGGAACATGGAGTCGCGGTTGGAAACCTCGAGAATCAGCTTTCTGTCGCAACGATCGTTCTTGAGAAAGCTCTCAAAGACCACGAACGGGCGTTTGGAGAGCTACAAGCGACCCATAATGGGGAGCTACAGCGTACGTCACAGGAGGGCAGGACTGCTCTTGAACGATTGGCCAACGAGCACCGAGAGGTACTTGACAAGGTCGTGTCCGAGCATGCTGCCACCATGAAACGCAAGGAAGACGATGCCGCCGCCGATCTCCATCGTACGGAAGAAGAGTATTACAATGGTCTGACGAAGCTGCGCAATGACCACGCTGAGGCACTGCGCAAGCAGTCCGAGGATGCCGCTTCCATGCTCAATCGTCTTCGCGAGGATCATGCGAGCGAGATGCGCATGGCCGAGAAGGCTCGCGACTGTTCGTTATCTGAATCGGAGACTGCTCGCGATCAAGCTCTTCGTGAACTACAGGAAGAGCACGCCGCCGCCATTGCAAGAAGAGACGCCATGTATGCAGAGGACATGGAGAAGCTCAAGTCTGAGCATGCTCTGGTTGTCGCAAACAAGGAGGAAGATTATCGGACGCGACGGGAGAACATGAAGCGGGAACACACTACTGCACTGGTGGTCGTTAAGGAGCAGTCGGAAGCGCAGATCG
Source organism: Aureoboletus auriporus (assembly GCA_038089615.1). Classification (NCBI taxonomy): domain Eukaryota; kingdom Fungi; phylum Basidiomycota; class Agaricomycetes; order Boletales; family Boletaceae; genus Aureoboletus; species Aureoboletus auriporus. The sequence continues at coordinate 58,992 of JBBPLF010000019.1, forward strand.
AGGATCTTACAAAGGCGATCAGGCGATTGGAACAGGAGGCTGCCGCTGCCGCTGCAAAGACACGCGAGGAGTACGAGTCGTCGACGCAGTCCCTTTTGGAACGACAGGCCGCTGTCCTCGAGGAGATCACTCGTGGTCACGAAGAGGATGTCGCTGAGCTCAAGAAGGCGCATACGGAGGCCCTTCGCGTTTCCAAACTGCAGTATGAGGACGAACGCTTGGAAGCTACAAGAGTACATGAGGACGCGATCAAGAAGCTTGAGGCTAATCATCAAGCAACTTTGGCCAGCATGACGTCTGCCCTTCAGGGTGCGCAGGTCCAACATGCAGTTGTCCTTGAGGAGACGCGAACGGCGTCCGAGAGTGCCCTTGCCGAAGAACGTAACCGATCAGCATCAACCCTAGCGGAGATAGAACAGCGACATTCGGACGTACACGGCAAGCTCGTGCGGGAACACCGGCGTCTCAAGGACGAACTCGAGACCGTCCGTGTTGACTTGACAACTTCCCAAGCACAGCATTCCGAAGCAATGGAGAGGGAACGACAACATTCTGCGTCGAGTCTAACCGAGTCGGAAAGGAAGCGTACAAGCGAACGAGAAGCCGTGCTCAAGGACCTCGACCAGCTTCGGAAAGAGGTTGAGTCACACACTGTGGCGTTTAGCGCGCTTGCTGCGACAGAAGCTGCTCAGAGCCAATCTGTTAATGAAAAGATGCAGATCATCGCGACGCTGGAGGAAGAGTTGGTGGGCGCTCGATCGGACAATGTCCGTCTTGGCGGCGAGTTGGAAAAGGTTAAGGCTGAGCTTGGGAAGGCGAACGCAGAGGAGACACGACTCGTCCAAGCAGCGTCAGACCGGGAATCTCTTGCCCGCGAGCTGCAGAGACATCGTTCCCTCCTCACTGAGATGCAGGATAACCTTGAGCGCGTCAAAGATGAAAAGGATAGCTTGCTGGCGGAGAAGACGAAGCAGGAGAGTGCGGTGCGCGATCTCCAGGCTCAGTTAGCACGCAGCTCCAGCGTTCAAGATACCCTACAACGTGCCACGTCAGATCGTAGCATTGCATTCTCCCGAGTGAGCGGCTTGAACGGCAAACTTCCTCCGCCAACCCCGCCTCCATCGGTCCCACCCCCGCCTGCCCCAAAGACTCAAGAATCCCATTCGAGCGTATCGACTCAGTCGTCCGCAATGTCTCCTTCTACATCAAAGGATTCTCAGATGGACTCACCTGCAACGTCAATTACTTCGATCAGTGTTACTGGCGGATCTCCACTTGAAGCCAAGACCGCGACAGCGAAGATCGAGGACCAAGCAAAGCAACTTAACGAGCAAGAGGTGATGATCAAAACTCTGAACAAGCAATTGTCTCACTGTGAGAGTGACCTGGCAACTCATATGGATCTTGTGAGCACGCTTGAGACCTCCTTGAGCGACTCTGAGAAGAACCGTACGTTTTTACTTTCCATGCCTGGGTGTGGGGTACTGACATGGAGCAGTGCGAAAAGCTCGGATGCAGGCGACGGAAATTGCAAGGGAGCGAGATTCCCTCAATTCGCAGCTGGAAGTCCTCCGCAACGAACTCCAGGAAGCTCGGAGGGAGGTTGTCACTGTGCGGAGGTCCATTGTGGAAGAAAAACAGTCATTGGAGTCCCGATTGGACGAAGAGCGGCGAGCCAAGGAACGTGCTCGTGCACAGCTTGATTCTCGGATGGAGGAATTGCAGAGACGAAAGTCTAAATTTGCATGCATCTGAATGTTGGACCCATTCTCGTATGCATATTTTCCAGACCTGTCTATCTTTTGTTACTGTTCGCTCTTTGACTGCTTGTGCTACTGTACCTTGTTTTGGGAGCTAATGAGCTCGATTTTTTGTTTCTGTATATACCCTTACGCTCCCTTTTCCTTCTAGCTTATATGTCTACTATGATTACCGTTAGTTATGTCTGAACTCGCTGTATGTCCAAGTTCTAATCAAGGCCGGATCATGGAGCGGAAATGGAGCGGTTGTCGGAACGCGCCTGGGTGCGGCCGAGGCCATAACATAACCGCTGAGTTAAAAACGGACACGGTAATTTCTCTCATCCCTACATTTGTCTCCCCAACCGTGAAACAACCTCACCATGAGTTTTGCAGTCCTCACTCGTTTTGCCTCTTTCACGTCGCGCTCTTCGGTCGTCTCTCGTTCCATAGTATCTCAGACCAGGTTCCAGAGCACCGCGGTCCCGCGAAGGACACCCCGCGTACTTCCCACCTTCTCTTTGGAAAACAAGGCAGGTTGCCTTCATTATAAGGTGCCACCGTCAGGACACTGAACATTCGGATCATCTAGGTATGTGTCGTCACTGGGGCAGCACGAGGTTTAGGGAATGAATTCTGCAATGCGTTTGTTCAATCGTGCGTGCCTAGTTCCGGAACTCGGATACTTGCTGAAGTAACCGCCAGGGGGTGCACGCGACTAGCGATAATAGATTTAAAAGAGAACGAAGCTAAAGTGGCTGCGGACGAGCTAGTCCAATCTGCGTGCGGTCAGTGATATGATGGGCTGGTGCCAGACCGGCTACTGAAGACAATCCCAAGTTAACAGCGATTTGAAACGAGAAGACTTCCAAGTGATCGGCGTTGGGTGCGACGTCTCATCAGAATTGTCGGTTCAAAAAGCGTTTGAGACTGTGATGGATACATTTGGCCGTGTCGATTCGGTCGTTGCGTCTGCCGGTAAGTATGCATGCTCCGGAGTTCCGACTACCCCGGGTCTGATGCTGTAATCCCGCAGGAATTGTGGAGAACTACTCCGCATTCGAGTAAGTCGCTGCTCGGGAGGTGTGCCATGGCAGCGCTGAGCCGTTGACAGTTACCCATTCGATCGGATCAAGCGGCTGTACGATATCAATGTTCACGGGGCGTTTTTCACTGCACGTGAGGCCGCCCGGAACATGATACCCCATGGAGGCGGCTCGATCGTATTGGTAGCTAGCATGAGTGCTTCGGTGCGTGTCAAGTGTGATGGACATTGCGGGGGCTAACGGAACATTGCACAGATCATTAATATTCCTCAGGTGGGTAGTTTTTGTATTGACCGTTCGGGCCGGTTTAGACATGTGTACAGCCACAAACACCGTATAACGCGTCTAAAGCGGGTAAGTGGAGTCGCCTGCGGAGAAGAGCGGGGAATGACGTTATTGTTAGCGGTCAGACACATGGCATCGAGTTTGGCGGTGGAGTGGGCTAAAAAGGGTGTGCGTGTGAACACGCTAAGGTGGGCTCGGTTCGCTGGGTGTTTGAGTAGGACTGACCAGAAGGACTGGAAAGCCCCGGATACATGCTGACAAAGCTGACAAAGACAATCTTGGCTCATGACACCGAACTCAAGGTGAGCGTGTGATCGAGGCAGCAAAGCGTCCGATTTTAATTTGCCGTAGAAAACGTGGGAGAGTTTGACGCCAATGGGCAAGGTGAGGCGATATCGGTTGCGGGCAGAAACTTGTTGCTGACGGAATGGTGCTAGATGGGCGAACCGGACGATCTTTCTGTGAGTGGTGCTACCCTCAAATTTGTGGCGCGGAATTCTGACAGGTGGCGACAGGGTGCGATCGTGTTCCTTGCGAGCGATGCATCGCGATTCATGACCGGCTCCGAGGTTCGCGTCGACGGTGGATACTGTGTTATCTGAGATTCTATATAGAAGGGTTATGGGAGGATATTCCGAGATTTAGACAGGGCTGGGGGTCGACGACGTCATCATACATTCATCTTGTAGTTGCACTTTCTCTTCTTCTTCCATGTCCTCCACTTCCAAGTCCTCGTCCCCCACAACATTTGAGTTTACAAAGAGAAAACGCTGGGCTGAGCTCCTCATTCATGAGCTCTCAGAGGCAATCATCTTTGTTCTTTCCAGCGACGCCAAAATCTGGTTCTGCGGTCGTGCCGTCGCCGAACTCCTTGGCTGGTCGGACGTGGAACTCATTGATCGGCCTTTCACCGATCTCGTGAACTGTAAGTCGTCTTTCTCGGTGCTCGTTCACCTTCACACCCTCTGTCCTGCAGCAGAAGACCAACGCGCTTTTTATGTCGCCTTTGACGAGTCTCTCCGCACTCGCACGGAGATGAACTCTTACGTTCGTCTCAGAGCCAGGTCTCCCATCACTGCCCCCCAATCCGAGGTCCTCTTCGAAGTCAAGGGTTATCCGCACTTTGTCGACAATGAGCTGGTCGCACGGTGTTTTTTCGCCGTAGCAAAGCCCTACCCGAGTCGCAATGTCGCCATGCAAGTCTTGCTTCTCATTTCGTCCTCGCGTACTTTGCTAACCCCCACCGTCTTCAAGGCTGAATACCTTTTTAGAGCTTGAAATCGAAAACGAACGCCTACAGAAACGACTCGCGGAGCTACGCGTGCGAGCTCCCTCGCCATCTGCTCCGATGCCAGGACCATCCCCCTCCGCGGTTTATTCGCATCGGTCCTCTTCTGTATCTCGATCCTCTGCCCCAACTGTCGTTTCACGCCCTCCGGATGCCTCTGGCGTGTTTACTTCTCAACACCTACCGCGCCTGCCCTATGACAGTTTTGGTTCACCAGATACCCAGGTGCAAGGCTCATCCTATGAATCGCTCGGACTGCATGCATCATTCAGCGGGCAATACACGTCTTCCTCGAATGCACAGCCGACAGACGACGATCTTGGCGATGATACCTCGAGGCGGAAAAAGGTTCCTAATATTCTTACCTGCACGACTCGTGCGTGCGTGTGTGTGTGTGTGACTTATTTGAATTCGCAACAGATGCGCAAAACCCAGACAGCAGAGCAGTATGTCTGCGTTACATGCGGGAGAACGGATTCTCCTGAATGGCGCAAGGTGCGTGGATCATGTGTGTTTTCACTTGTCTAATTACCGTCCTCAAGGGCCCACAAGGACCCAAAACGTTGTGCAACGCATGCGGTTTGCGTTGGGCAAAGGAAGTCCGCAGCAAGGTGGACGAAAATGCTGCGGCAGGAACGAGCAAATCGGCGAATAAAGCCTAGGGACTTTGATTTGGTTATACCTCTTCAATTTTGCACCTTTTGACATACCCCAATTAGCACCCCGGGACAATTTTGTGGTGTATCATACACTTGTTACTTCTTGTTTTTTTTTGAACGCTTGTTAGAGATTAGGATGGACTAGCACGCATATTGGACGCTAATAATACGTACATGGCATGCACTGTGGCAACGCGGTTTGTCAATAACGTCCACGCGGAAAATCATCATGTCTACGCCCGAAGTTTATTCGATTGCTCAGACTCCCATTACCTGCCACGCGTTCAACGCAGATCGAAGCCGTACGCTCCCCCCCCGCTATATCCGCAGTCGAGCTCACCGACGCCGTGTCTGCAGAGGTCGCACTCAGCTTGAACGATAACAAATCACAGATATACATCAAAGAAGGCAAGGAATGGGTAGCTACGGAGACGCTCGCAGAGGTGTGTGACGGCCCCCATTTCTACGACGTACGGATAGCTGACGGACCCACACAAGCATGATAAAGTGATCACGTCCATTGACTGGGCGCCGAATTCGAACCGCATCGTGACTGCATCGCAAGATCGCAATGCCTATGTGTGGTCTCAATCTGCAGACCCGGCGACGGGTCGATTGGCGTGGAAACCGACGCTGGTGCTGCTCCGCATCAACAGGGCCGCCACCTTTGTTCGATGGAGCCCAAACGAGGACAAGTTTGCAGTGGCAAGCGGTGCCAGGTGCGGGATGCCCTGCATTGTCGTTGTCGATCGCACTGATGCGTTTGACAGAGCGATCGCTGTCTGTTCGTTCGATCCCGAGAACAACTGGTGGGTGGCAAGGCAGCTCAAGAAACCGATCCGGTCGACCGTTCTCTGCGTGGATTGGCATCCCAACAATGTATTGCTCGCCGCTGGGAGTGCAGACATGAAAGCGTGCGTGCTCTCGGCATACATCAAGGACGTAGATAAGAGGCTAGTGTTTACATGGTCGGGGGTTACAGACGTATGACTGAAACAAGACTACCAGGCCGGCTGCGACGATCTGGGGGGAGAAGCTTCCGTTCAATACGGTGTGTGGCGAGTATGGAAGCGTGGCTGGCGGATGGGTGCATGCGGTGAGCTTTTCGCCATCGGGGGATGTGTTGGCGTTTGCGAGTGAGTGATTGTGTGTTGGTGTGTGATGTGGATTCACGGACGTGCACAGGCCATGATAGCTCGATCAGTATTGTGTATCCCGGGGGACCGATCGTGCAAAGCATCCGGCTGAGCACATTGCCACTAGTAACGCTTACGTGGAGCAGTGAAGACAGCCTTGTCGCAGCGGGGCATGATTGCCAGCCAGTTGTGTTCACTGGCAGTGAGACGGGGTGGACACTCGCCGGATCGTTGGATGACACGACGTCGGGAGGAGGGAAGACAGGAGGAAAAGGTGGGAGCGTTGGACGGCTGAACAGCAGCGCGTTCAACACGTTCAGGAATGCGGACACGCGAGGGCACGCGGGTGGAGAGGGGGCGGGGGAGAGCGAGCTTGCGACGGTGCACCAAAACACGATCACGAGTGTGCGGCCATTCGAGTGGGGCGCGGAGGGCACCGTGAGCCGAGTGAGCACAAGCGGTGTGGACGGCAAGCTTGTGATCTGGAGTACTATGCCGGTGAGTGCCGGTGGACTGCGAGGGAAGCTCGCGGGCATGCGGGTGTAAATTTTCGAATGTAATTACATGGCAGTAGTAGTATCGACAGCCTGAGCCTGTTCGTTGATGACGCCCCAGACGGACGCCTTGAACTGGGAAAGAGTGAGCGAGCGGAGAGAGAGAGAGAGAAGGGGGCGGACCAGGGTGAAGACGAGGGACATTTTGCGCTCGAGGACACGGAGACGGACGAGGAGATCGTGGTCTGGGTGGTCTGCGAGCTGTCTCGTGGCGGCTGTCAACTAGACGGGGTTGGCAAGGGTCGGGGAGGAGGAGAAACGGTGACAGACGTGTCTGATGTGCTGTGCGAGTTTGGCGTACTCCCAGAGCAGCTCTGACTCGGTCGCGGACAGGGCGGGATGCGATTCGTACGGGTTGACTTCAAAGACGCTCATGATCACTTTGAAACAGACCAGTTTATCTATTTATCGGTAGCTACAGTGCTACAGAAATTGTTCCAACAAAATCGTTTTTTTTTCCGAGTCGACGCATCTCCCGTACACTTCTTGCACCTTCCCCAGTCCTCAAGCTGAAGGCGCCGATGGAACGAAGGGGTGTTTGAGGACTGCACGTTGTTCATTGCCCAAGCATCTCTGGACAAATGAATTGCACGGAGAAGCACAGGCAATGAACAAATATCCATTGTGTCTACCAGGGACCACACTGCTGTACGACGAGTAGGATGTCTGGCGGCCAGGCGAGGGACTGCCGTGTATCGGCCATGTGCATGACATTTTTATGAATGCCACTGTTGGAAGATTCATCATCTTTCGAAAGAATAAGATCGTCCAAATCACTCCGCAGATCAATGTGAGGGGGACAAGGTAAGAAGCGTTTTGCGGTGTGGACCGCTTTTCAACTGGAACCGAACCGCTACATTCCGAGTCGTAAAGCAACTTCAATCAGCTTTATCTATTCACGATGACCACTGTCGATCCGCTACGAATGGCTCTACGCACAAAGCTATTGCTGCTGAGACGGGAGCTCGACGACAACACTGCTCGCTACTGGGCCAGACACCTGATGTTCAAAGGCAGGCCTCAGAGAGAAAACAAATGTTTAGAACGACTGTGACCGATTCGCCTGCATCGTACTGGCGGCCAGCACACATGATCCTCAGTGTGCACCACACACGCCAGCAGGAACGGAGCCACTTCCAGAACGATACAAATCTTTGCAGAAGTTGCTTGGGACTGAGAAGGCAAAGGTTCAAACTTTGATACCGATCAGCACTTCAGCCTCAAAGTGGTTTATTTCACAATTGATTTGTACTGAGAATGTTTGACTCAAAGACGCAGTACTCTCTCTGGAATATGCCACTACATGTATCATGTTCAATATTTGTGAGATCGAAAAGAGATGTGTCCAGATTGTGCTCGCTCCAAGGTCAGATAAGCGTCTGCGGTTGTATTGTTCAAGTACTAGCGCAAATGCATCAACATTTGACACTCCTACTGGCAGGTCTACTATGATGACCTGCGATGAATCCGTATTCAGCCGTATCATATATACAGCGTGTCAGCTGATGCCGGGAGTCGGGGATAATCGATCATTAACAGCCTGAGTATGTAGCAAGTACATACTGCCTGCTAACATTGGTCGACAGCATCCCTCTTTCGTGGTAATCGTCGATCATGCCTCAAATACTCGGGTGCCTTGACGACCTCCAGCTCGGGAACTCTTTGCTGCGACGGAAGTCGTCTGTCTTGCCACATTCGAGTTAGATGCACTTCACCCGGAATCCATGGTGCCTGCAATGCAAAACTAAGCCTTGTGTATAATCATGTCAGAAACCGACCAACGATATAACTTTGACCGTTCATCTTTTTCCAGTCGATCCCGCTCAGCCAGCAGTGTTTCCGGACAGGCTTTGCAACACCCAGTCGATTCACAGTTTCATGCGTGAGCAGACCCGCAACCAGCGACTTGAGGGATTTCCCAACGCGAAGCTCTCTTGGCCACTTGTACTTTTTGCTCGCAGTCCGCAGGTAAATGTGTTCTTCCTCCTTGCCGTAGAATGGCTACAAAATATCTGTCAGCCTTGTCGCTCATCCAGCTCGGATCAACAATGCTTACCACTCGTTTAGTAACCATTTCGTACAAGATGATGCCGCTCGCAAACCAATCGATTCCACAACCGATGCCATCCTGGCCCATGAACAACTCTGGTGCCATGTAGATTGGCGTCCCCACCAATGACCAGGTATGCGCGTCGGTTTCGGGCTTTGCTAGGCCAAAGTCGACCAGGGAGATGTATCCATCCGACTTGATGAGAATATTGGCTGGTTTTAAATCACGATGCACTATCCCGTTCATGTGTAGAAAGTCCAACGCGCATGCGATATTCGCATAATAAAACCGCGCCATTGTTGCATCTAGAGGTCCGCGTCGGTAGATGAGGTCATGTAACACGCCTGCCGGGATACACTCCAGCATGAGGTACAAGTTGAGTGGGTCGTGGAATACGCTGACAACACCGCCGACCCAGGGGCTCCACGGAAGCTTGCATAGACTTTCTCTTTCCGCATCCGTATCGTCTGGAAGATGCTGCACGGATTCCGTTTCAGACAGCGTGAACCGCGATCGGTCATCCATACCTTGTCAAAGTTTTGTATGTCTTCCTTTCGCAGAACCTTGAGGGCAAACAAGGAACCTGGCCGGTCTATTTGATGAGTCTCTTGTCTAGACCGTGCTCGGACAAGCAGCACACTTCCATAGGCACCGGTGCCTGCCAAAATAGTTAATTGAACTGGGACGGCGTTCCGTATCCCTCGACCTGCCTAGTTTTCGGACACATTCAAGATCCTTTAACCAAAGGGGTGGAGGGCGCACTTGCGCAGGCACTTGCACTCTCAGCCCCTTGTGGTAACCGTAAAATCCGTGGTATCGGACGCGTTCCTAGAATTTCACATCGAAATTCGGACGCAATGTTGAGCACAACACGATGAGACGCACCTTGGATGGTCCAGGGTTGATATTGTTGGCGTTTTTCAAAGTAGTGCCCTTGACATCGCGAGCGGGATGTCTCGTGGGCCTGGTGGGTCTGGGAGACATCAAAGGTGTCTGCAAGCGCATGGTAGTAACTGGGGGATGGGTTGTTCACCCGCTTGTCTCTTATATAAATGGTGTGGGTCCCCATTGTTGGACCCATTCGCGTGGTCAAAGCGTGACCGGCGGACCTGTCGCTGGCAACGCAACGACAAACAATGGATGTCGCTCAAAGCCGCCCGCACGATTGGGCTTATCTGTCTGAAGGGGGCTCCACGATCGTGTTTTCTTACGCGGGTGCTTTCCATCCAAGTTTCACAGGAAAAGTGCTTCGCCTGCGGAAAGTCGCGCGCAAGGAGGCGCCGCATTGCAGCACGGAGATTGAAGAGGAAGACGTCATCGCCTTCCAGAAAACAGTCCTTACCGCACTCGTCCCCTCGGCATTTCTTCCCGACCTCGACGTCGTCCTTTTACACACCGAGTGGTTAACAGTCCTCGAGCTGCTGCGCGACTCCGATCGCCCCGCCGAGCGACGAGCAAATGACCAGATTGATAAAGCGCGTCAAAAGGGCGTACTCGCCACGAATCTCATTGGAGGCCAAGATATTCTGACGATCGAAATAAAGGTTCGGCAAGAATCATTTTATACAGCCGACGCCCATTGTAACCGATCTTAGCCCAAGTGGGGCTTCATGCCGAATGCCGCTCACTTGTCCCAGGAGACTGCGAAGATCAAGACATCCACGTGCAGGTTCTGTATGCACACCCGCTTCAAATTCAAAGATGGCCACCTTCCTACCCAATATTGTCCTCTGGATTTGTACTCGATGGACGAGGCACGCAAGAGAAAGGCTATCCGCGCTCTTTGGGATGGTTGGGTGCAGAGCAACGGCGCTTTGAACAACATGAGACTCTTCGTGTCTGGAAAACTCCTGAGACCTTCCGAGGTGGGATCTGTCACCTCGGGTTGCTTTGTGATTTACATGTTTTCTCAGCAGTCGTATTCTTCTCTCGCCGAGTTTCTGTCAGCAAAGACAGAGCTCCATGAAGCACTCGCGACAGCACTGCTCCCGTCTCTTCGGTCCCCTGTGCTAAGGATCCTATCCAATCTGCAACGCTCACTAGACGCGCTTGACATCGAGGGCATTTTTAAACTATGCGCCATGGCAGATCAAGATATCAGGGGCATCCAAAACCCTTCTCTCGAACAGTTGCACGATTTCGTCGCTTCCTACCACTCCGTCTATCGTGCATTGGATCATTCCAAACTATGTCCCGAATACATCGATACATACCTCGTGGCGTATCTGCTCTCTGCAACGTTCAAGGATTGCTCCGTGATATTCAGGATCCGTCGATCCGATGTATCTGGGAACCCGTCGGTTCAATCTCCCGATGCGATCTCCGTTATCGATCTTGACCTAAAAGGGGCGGATAGGTTTGAAACATGGGCAAACCTCGACGAACGCATTGTCAGATACTATCGGGAGACGGTACACCGCAAGTTTTGCGTCGAATGAATGTAGTCTTGGTGATGTCCATCTGTCCATAATATTAAGCACGGGCCACGTCATGCGGTACATCGCCAACTTGGACATGCAGAACTGTGGAGCTCAATGTCACCTGCGGTAAAAAAAAAAGGTCGGGAGTGCTTGTATGTTCTTAGCATCATTACATTCGTCATCGGTTGTTGGCCATAATACAGGCAAGAGACTAAGGAATTATCACAGGAGCCCAGCCTCTATCAAAACTTCGAATCGTCAGATGAGGCAGCTGTGGTTAGCACACGGAAGGGGTGTTTTTATTCGATGGCGGAAGAGACTCAAGTTCCATCCTATTACAAAATCAGAATTAGTCGAGTGTGGTATCAAAACACTCTGTCCATCGTTCCCCGTGGACACATTCTACCATTGGAACACCCATGACCATGGTTGCCAGAGGTAAGCAGAAAGCAGATCTCGGATAGTAGGGGGGTATCCAAAGGATGAGGGCACCAGATGTACTTCGCAGCCAGCCATTATCGTGGAGTTTCCAAGTACATGCATTATGATAAGCATATTGAGAACTGAAGCCGTGTGGTAAGGACGTCAGGTGAGGGACGACGCGATTCCCATCAGGTGAAACCTCGATTGGTGTGACCCCGATCAGCGTGTTTCTTGAAACGCACATTCATCGAAAGACCAGGAGATGACGCGCTTTCCATCAGGCGAAAACCCAACCGATTTGACCGAATCAATGTGTCCCTCGAAAGTCCCTATGATAGACCCTGAGACGATGCACTTTCCATCAGACGAGAATTCGACCGAAGCGATATCGTCAGTGTGTCCCTCGAAGGGACCAGCCAGGGTAGACCCTGTCTCGGCATCCCAAACCTGCAACGTTCTGTCCAAAGACCCAGAGACAATGTGTTTTCCGTCAGATGAAAACCCGACTGATGTGACTTGGTCAATGTATCCTTCCAAGGGTTCATTCATGAGGGACTCTGTCTTGGTATCCCAAATCCACAGCGTGAGGTCGTCATACCCAGCAACGACGCGCTTTCCATCCGGTGAAAACCTAGTTGATACCGGACCGGTGTGTGCCACAAAAGACCCAGCCACCACAAACACTGTCTCGGCATCCCAAATCTGCACAGCTTGGTCTTGAGCCCCCGAGACGACGTGCTTTCCATCCGGTGAAAATCCGACAGATCCAACAAAACTAGCGTGTCCCTTGAATGGCCCAGCCACGACAGGCCCTGTCTCGGCACTCCAGATCCGCAGCGTATGGTCGTAAGACCCGGAGACGACGCGCTTTCCATCAGATGAATCCGGCTGATGTGACCGGACCGGTGTGCCCCTCGGAAGGCTCAACCATGACAAGCTTGGTCTCGGCATCCCAAATTCGCACCGTCTTGTCCCAAGATCTGGAGACGACATGCTTTCCACCAGGTGAAACCCCTACTGATGTGATCTCCCGAGTGTCTCCTTCGAAGGGCCCTGCTACGACAGATATCTCGGCATCCCAAATTCGCACCGATTCGTCCAAGGACCCAGAGACGACTCGATTTCCTTCAGGTGAAAAACTGACTGATATAACCGGACCACTGTGTCCCTCCAAGACCCTGACAGAACCCTGTTTCGGGATCCCAAAATCAGCACCGTTGTGTCGTCAGACCCTGAGACAACACCCTTTCCATCAGGTAAAAATCCGACCGATGTGACCGGATCAGTGTGTCCTTTAAAAGGCCCAACCCGTCTCGGCATCCCAAACTCGCACCGTGTGGTCCCGAGACCCGGAGATGTCGCGCTTTCCATCAGATGAAAACCCGACCGATGTGACCTTTGCAGAGTGTCCCTCGAAAGGCCCAGCCACGACGGTCCCTGTCTCGGCATCCCAAACCCGCACCGTTGTGTCGAAAGACCCAGAGACAAGACACGTTCCATCAGGTGAAGACCCGACTGATGTGACCGGACCAGTGTGTGCTTGGAAGGGTCTAGCCACGACAAACCTTGTCTCGGCATCCCAAATCCGCACCGATTCGTCGAAAGACTCTGAGACGAAGTGCTTCCCATCAGGTGAGAGTCGACAGATATGGCCTCTTTAGTGTGTCCCTCGAAAGGCCCTGCCACGGCAGATCCAGTTTTGGTATCCCATATCCGCACCGTGTTGTCTAAAAAGCCGGAGACGACGCGCCTTCCATCAGGTGAAAACGCGACCGATGTGACCGCAAAAGTGTGCCCTCTTATAATGCTCTGTAATGATGACAAGAGAACAACACCCCCGTTTTCGTTTAGATATGTGACCGTATATGCGTCGAATATGCGAACTCCGTCGCCACATTGGCAGGGCAGAGATATACAAGTGTGGTGTGCTCTGAGAAACGATCCTTCGAAAAACTGCCATAAACTTGATGACCTCATATGCGAGATCAGCCAACTCCTAGTTGTAGTTCTATTTCATCGTCAATTTACAACTACCTGAGGGGAGAAATCCACACACCCGATACCACTGCTCGAGCATCTCCATGGCAGGTATGATCACCTTATCTTCACCCATCAGACTGAGTACCTCCAACCAAAACAGCAACATAGAACGCATGAAGGACTCGATGTCGGAGGGTCCATCAAAGTCAGACGGATTGATGTTTGAGAGAGGGAGATGAGTTGCGAAATACTGACAAGCATACGCAAGGGACTCCGGAATGGAGTTCTGAGCGCGTTGACATAAACCGGTGACATCTTCATTTAACAAACGAGACGTTTTAAGACTATACATGTCTGTTCCTTCATGAGACGCAAGTAGCAACGGGCGAGAAGTTGGTGCTGAAGTGATACGTCAACAAACCATGGCTTGCTCCCACAGCGCTCGGGGATTGTAAGATAATCGGCGTGTCGTCGTATAAGAAATCTAGCACATCCATGGTACTCTCGGAAGCTAGAAGTTCGACCCAATTGATGTGATCGATGCTTGGAGATGTCATGAATGGGCTTTCGATGTCTAATTCAGCACGACTGGTGATCAGAAATTTGAGTGGGGGAGGAAGCTCGGTGAACCTTTTCGCTACGAGGTCTACGAGCACCCTACGCGTTTTGTCGTCTCCACATTCGTCGAGAGCATCTAGCGTGACGAGGAGAGGGGAACCGAGTGTAGCACGGTATGAGGTCAAAGGCTCATGAAGAAGCTTTGTGAACCGAGTGGAAAGGTATTGGGTGACTATCTGGGGATTCTGTTCGATAGCTTCAAGGATAGCAACTCGAATATTCGAGTTGTCGGATGCGAGTTTATAGGCAATGGTGCGGATGACGAGGCCAGGATAGACTCGAGACAGGGTAATTCCTGTCAAAGAAGCGGCATGTAAGCAACACAAAGCCTTGAAAATTCCTCGGCAACAGAGTTTGCTATGGCGCCCTTCGCTAAGCCTGCATCACCGCAAAGCCAATGGATGTTGGTGTCGGACGATAAGTTGTCGGCCCAATGGAGAATGGGGTCGGTGAACCTTCGACGTGTGCCCTTCAGACATGGATTGCGCCCAGACGGATCCATTTTGGCGGGATCGAGGAGTTGATTAAGAAACGCTGGTAACATTGATGAACTAAGGAAATTGGAGAAAACACATCGACCGACATTGTTCTGTAAGACTGGTTGTCGAAGCAGATTCGACCGTGACCATTGCAACTCCTGAAGTGCATCACGGTGGTTTAGAAGATCGAAACAGCGCCCTTGTATAAATTTCTACAGATACGTGGTGAGCAAGATGAAGCGTAAGGGGTTCTGGTAATGAAAATTATTTGTAAGGCAGAGAGGTAGAATAAAGGAACGTATTGGTGTGGTAGTAACTTTCTCGCACGTGACCGCGATCAGACGCGGCTATGCTCCGATCCCGACTTGACCGGTCGTTCGTGGACTGATGACTGCCATATCGTTTGCTAGATCTACAATTCGTTCTACGTGGCTCTTACGTCCCTCCCCCCTCTCCCCCGGTCGCAGGCTTGTATCGACTTATAATGCCGAAGTTGCAGGTCTAAGCGAGGACCAAGCCGAGGTACGCCGTGCTGTGGGTCAGGACATGCATATAAACTTATCGGTGTCGTCCTTCAAGTTCAGGAATGCAGTCTCCGAGTTCGCACAACGAGAAATTGCGCCCAGGGCAGCAGAAATCGACAGAACCAACACCTCTCCAATGGTCGGTTCCGCATTCCTGCATCTCGTACCCCTTCTCATGTCGCTTGCAGGATGTCTGGGAAAAGCTGGGAGATATGGGCTTGCTCGGCATAACGGTTTCTCCAAAGTACGGGGGACTGGGTTTGGGATACTTTCACCACACGTTGGCCATGGAAGAGCTCTCACGTGTGTCGGGCTCGGTTGCATTGTCCTATGGTGCCCACTCGAACCTCTGCGTGAATCAAATCCATCGACACGGCACGGAAGCGCAGAAATCCAAGTATCTCCCTGACCTTGTATCCGGAAAGAAGGTCGGCAGTCTTGCGATGAGCGAACCAGGAAGCGGGTATTGTAGATCACTCGCGTTCTATCCTGGTGGTTTCTGACTTGTTGTATTCTCAGGAGTGACGTCGTTAGTATGAGTCTACGGGCGGATAAAGTTAGTGGTGGATGGAAGTTAAACGGAAACAAATTCTGGTTTGCTACGCAGTCCCCTTGAGTGTGTGATTCCGATTGATAATTTTCCTAGGATCACCAACGGTCCTTCAGCGTCGACACTTGTGGTCTATGGGAAAACTGCACCGGAGCAAGGCTCCAAAGGCATAACCGCGTTCATCATCGAAAAAGGGTTTCAAGGATTCTCGACTCATCAAAAGCTAGATAAATTTGGCATGAGGGGTAGTGATACCTGCGAGCTGGTTTTCGAGGATTGTGAGGTGCCCGAAGGCGAGTCAAAGTCATGTATCATGCCACAATCGTCTTGCCAACCTCATGCCAGACAACGTCCTCGGTCAAATAAACAAAGGCGTAGGTGTACTCATGTCAGGACTTGATCTCGAACGACTCGTGTTGAGTGGAGGTCCGCTGGGGTAAGTCCTTTGAGAGTAGGTTGCCCGTGCCAAACCGACAGGCGCAGATTAATGCAGGCGTCCTTTGATTATGCGGTCGAGTATGTTCACCAACGTAAACAATTCGGTCAGCCTGTCGGAACATTCCAATTGATGCAAGGTGAGACTGCAGCTTTGCAGTTGGCGGACATCAACTGAAGTTCCGACAAAGGCAAGATTGCAGACATGTACACAAAGATCAATGCAAGCAGGTCGTATGTATATGCCGTGGCAAGGGCATGTGATTTGGGCCACGTTAGTCGTCGGGTATGTCGCACGTTATTTTGGTATTTGTTGGTATTCTCATGTTCATCACAAGGACTGTGCTGGAGCGATATTGTACAGCACGGACAGAGCCATCGAAGTGGCTATGGAAGGCATGCAATGCCTGGGCGGTAATGGATACATCAATGGTCCGTGTTCTCATATCGCGATCTCTGTAAACACCTCTGAGAAATCCCTCAGAGTACCCAATGGGCCGGATACTAAGAGACTCGAGGCTTTATGCTGTTGGTGCTGGCACACAGGAAATTAGGCGGATGCTGATCGGAAGAGAATTCAACGAGCAGTTCAAGTCATAGTATGCCATTTCTCTAGGCAGAAATTCCGTAGCAAGGCTGGTGGGCTTTGTATATGGAGGTAAGCATTAGCTGCACAAGAACTAGTCCCAAGTACAGCCATGTAAGTCATCAACGATATAATAGTTTATCCATGAGGGTGAACTGGGTAGCTCTTAAAGCAGAGTCTCCCCTGTGAAAGTGAGTGGGTACAGAGCGATGGATGCAAATAACCCGCCTACCAAGAGCTGATCGGATGAGAGAACAGCCTACTGCTACAGTCTGTCGAACGCTCTCCGGGTCCGCTAGAGATGGATTGACTTCCTGTGCAAAGTTGAGCACAGTAAAGGTGATTAAAGAAGTAGAACGAACCATTAGATCCAACCCCACGAGAAGGCCAGTTTCGTGGATGGCTTCGCAGATATAATGGCCTTCTCTGAAGGTCAAGCCGCCACGGACCTAGGCGGCAGAAGTTGAGCGGTTGGATATTCGCCATTCTATGACAGATACTCACTGGTGTGCCAGTAGAGGGTGCGACAGAAGGGTCGAGAGCATCGACATCAAAACTGAGATGAATAGGTCGGTCCCGGTTTGGGTTTACATGATCGAATGCCATCTCGACCACTTTGCCAATGCCATATTTATCTACATCGTGCATACTGAAAGCCTTGATCTTGTTTTCCCTGAGGATGCGCTTTTCGCCAGCGTCCAGGTCACGCAGACCAATGTAGACGATTCGCTCTGGCTTGAGTGCGGGCCGAACCCAAGAAAACTCGGGAACCTTTTGTCCAATCCCAAGAAGAAATGAAACAGGCATACCGTGAATGTTTCCTGGAAGCTGGGTGAGTCATTTGTTGGTTCGAATAAGGTGGGGTAATACCGCTTTCGGATGTCTCGATGGTATTGATATCAGCATGGGCATCAACCCAGATGACGCTTGCGTCGGGGTACGATCTGAAATGATTGGATCGATGGATGGCAGACATTGCAAGACAAGACTCACTCCAGGGTGCCAGAAATGGTACCCATAGCCTGTCAAGAAGTTGCCGATGAGAGAAGATCGGAATGCATGAAACATGGTACGAACAAGGGAGTGATCGCCGCCTAGAGTGACGGGGAGATGGCCGTTCTTTGCATGGGCACTGACGGCACCTGCGACAGACTCGCACACGCGGGAAACCAACCTTGGGTTCTTGAGGATGCCGATTGGAGGATCAGAAGCGGCATGAATTTCCTCGAATTGATGATGGCCGTCGAAAATGACCTTCCAGCCAATCTCGTGAAGTTGCTCAATAAGACCGGCTTCGACGAGATGGATCGGACCCTTATCAACGCCCAACTTGGGCTGATGTCACGGTGATTGAGCGATAAGCGGGCGTATTTGGAGCAAGCACGAACCTGACCACCACTATGACAGGATTACGGAATGAGGGACGGAGGGCGGTGGGGGGGCTCACCTGAAGGGGCAGCCTACGATCTGGAGGGATATGAGCGGGGGAGGAGGAGGAGAAGGAGAAGGAGAAGGACTGACTGCGATCGTCTTTGGGTTTGGGAGGAACTTGCTAGTTGGTGCGGACATGCGGGCGGGGAGTGAAAGGGATGCAAGTGCACCCGAGACGTATAAATACAGCGGCCGCCACTGTCCTGCGCGCCATTTTCCCTCAGCCCCAGACCTCATTCAATGTCCGCCCCTTCTAGCAAGCCATCGAGCAGGTTTCCGAGCCGCAGTGGCACCCCGAGTATAAAAGAAATGGTGCCGTTCCTCCCCTCCTTGTACATGCACCTCCACTTACCCCGAATCCCCTCCTTTGCAAACTTTGCAAACCAGGTCCACGAAGTCATGAAGCACTTTCGCCACGAAAAGGAATCAGAGGCTCACCAGGTATCTCGCTCACCCCCTCGCCGTTCCGTGTCGCTTAGTGCCTCGCTTAGATCTACCGCCAACAAGTCGGCCACCAGCCCAAGGGTCTCCTTCCAGAGACAGTCAATCCAGTCAGTCATAGATCACGCGATTGTGCCACAATCTGATCCGCCCATCATCACAGGATGAGGAAACCGTGCCCGGCATCGAGCATCCCGGTAGCACTGGCGTGATCTACTGCTCTGATCGTGCGATGGCCAATGGCTTCAGTTATGCCAACTCGCATGACTGGGCCAATCTTGGCCAGGGCGCGCCCGAAGTGGGACCCATTCCCAATGCCGGGCCCCGTCCCGATTCGATATCCATGCCCGTCGATTCCTTAGAATATGCCCCCACAACTGGTGTCAAAGGTTTGTGTCATCCTGTGTTCCGCCGTGTCTTAAACCGACCCCTGCCAAAGCACTGCGAGAAGCAGTCGCAAACTTGTACAACCTTACATACCGTCAGAACAAGACTAGCAAATATACCTATGAGAACGTCTGTATCGTCCCAGGTGGTCGTTCCGGTCTGTCTCGTGTTGCTGCCGTCGTCAGCGATGTCTATTGTGTACGCCTATTGCCTGCTCTCCGACCTTGTTACTAAATAATCACAATCTGTAGTCCTATCAGATCCCCGACTATACCGCTTACGATCAAGTCTTGAGCGCGTTCAAACGCCTCGTTCCTGTCCCGACAGTGTGAGTTTTTTCAGACACGATGATCGACAGTTGGATCGCTGATTCTTCCCAGTCTTGATCCCCAGGTCATTGTATATTGGAATTTACTCACATCCTGTACTGATGCTTTATCAGAACAAATACCGTCTCGATATTGAGCAGACAAAGGTATCTTCATCAAATGTTTTTCTGTCACTTGACTCATCGATCGCCATCATAGAAAGATATTCGTACTCAAGGACTCGCCGTTATCATCGCATCAAATCCACGGAATCCCACAGGACAAGTTATTGCGTATGTTACTTAACGTAATGTCCCTGAGGGCTCTACCTCTTATCCGAATTGTTTAGCGGCAAAGACCTTAAAGAACTCGTCTCCCTTAGCAAGGAGGGGACAACACTCATTCTCGACGAGGTTCGCTATATATTCCTTACTTGCAATGTCTGTTCAACTCGGTAATCCATCATAGTTCTACTCCTGGTACATTTATCCTGAACACGAACGAGACTTTGGCAAATCCATTTCTTCGGCTGAATACGTGGACGACGTCAACAGCGATTCCGTCGTTATCATCGATGGACTCACAAAGGTCAAGCGTGCTCGTCTCTACCCGTGACTCATCGCTAATAGAATTCACAGAACTGGCGTCTCCCCGGTTGGCGTGTGTGTTGGGTCATTGGGCCAAAGAACTTGATCACAGCACTTTCTCAGTCAGGTCAGTCGGTCAATTCAAACCTCCCGCTAATCGCTGAAACAAGCTAGGATCCTTCTTGGACGGCGGAGCGAACCACCCGTATGTTTATCTTTTCTGTGTCACCTCTCCTCATGTACTGACATTTACCTAGCATGCAACTCGCTGCTATCTCCTTGTTGGAGCCCAGCCACGTAGCAAAGGAAAAGGTATTCGTCTTTTTTTGCCAGCCATGTTTTGTCAAGTTGATTGTTTTTCCGTGATGCCATTGACAGCTCGCGCTGCAGAAGCACTTCAAAGCGAAGCGTGACTATGTGCTCAAGCGGCTTCATGACATGAATCTTGATGTGGATATCCCACCTCAAGCAACCTTTTACATTTGGCTCAACCTAGAGAGGCTTCCTCCACCGTTGAACAATGGCTTGGTTAGTAACCTTACCTTACTTGGATAAGATGCTGTATGTAATGCTTTCTAGACTTTCTTTGAAGAACTTCTCAAGGAGCAAACCATTGTGATACCTGGTATTTTCTTCGATATAAACCCGGCTCACCGCAGGAATTTGTTCAATTCCCCATGTCATCATTTCGTGCGTCTGTCCTTCGGGCCCCCTCTTGAGGACCTCGAGAAAGGTGTGTGTCGTTTTATTATTGCATACTGGAGCTGACTCTGCCGCGCCGCAGGTCTTGACGCTATTGAGAACGTGATCAAGTCCGCAAGGAAAGAAGGCACTAGAAAGTTTGGCCACAACTACAAGAAGAGTCTGGAGAGGGCACCCGAGCAGATCTAGATGCCACAACGCGAACATCACTGGCTTGTATGAGTAGAGCGTGTAAGAATGAAAGATTCAAGGAACGCCAGTCGTTCGATATTTATTATTGTAACAATGGGTCAAACGGCGCAAAAGCCTTCCTGAACACTTCAACATCTGTCTTGTCATCCTCCTCTGAAAGAATACATGTCTTCCAATCAAGCCGATGGGGAATGTTCAAGAGAGATACCAGCACTTGTCTACAGAAATACACTGAGATCACTTTATCAATGGGTTGTTAGAAGTGGTACGCACCTCCCAAACTGGACACTAAAGGGGACATCGTCTTTCATCAGATGGATCAATTTACGTCCATCTGGGAGATCGACACGGAAATAACTTCGTGCGCCACCGGAACAAGCTTGCAAAGCACCATCGGCGTCCGACTCAAAGTCGATTCCCTGAACGCGACCCTCTTTAAGAAAAGCAGCCTCGACTTGGTTTCGCAAAGAAATAGGAACAGGCACAGCTTGGACATGTGCATGACCTCCTTTTGTGCTCAGTCGAGCAACTTCATAGAATACGGGTACGGCACCATGTTTTGCAAAGAGACTTTGCAGAGCAGCTTTGTACCTACGTCGATTTCGATCAGGACGACAATCAGTGCAGAGATGGAAAAAAAAACTACCTTTGCGTTTCGTCAAGAATGGGCGGTGAAATGTCAGCTGGAATTGCGTTGTATGTGGGTTGATGAGAGATGGGTACGATCAGGACGTGACCGCCTCCCGGCACACGAGTGATATTACTCTCGTCTTGAGCCGACTGGGTTGGAATGATCTGTCCTTTTGGGAACGTCAAGTAGCACTCTGTACCAATCGAGACAATCAAGTGTTTCCTGTCAGGTATGTGAGAAGAAAGGAAGTCGACTGTCGTTGACGTCACTCACGCCAGGGTGGGATTTGACAGACAGAACCAACACTCCTCCGCTAAATGAGCATCATCACTACAAACGGAGAAAAAACAGCGAGGAAAAGACAGTGCATACGTCCAATCTCCTTTGGGGGTCTTCTTTTGCCGCTCTTGGCGTGTGAGCCACGTTCATTCGCCACAGGGCAATCCGCTATATAATGTAGATCACTTCCACAGGCACGGCATACGTAGCCTTCGCGTGGTTTCGGGCCTCCAGTGTCCCCAACAGCATGTTTGGTGGGACAATCACGAACGAGGTGTCCAGGAATATTGCATATCCTGCATAGGTACCCTTCTGGCGGTTTCGTCCGTTCGGGACAACTGTCGATGAAATGCTAACTAGCGTTTGAGCAATGCAATATCCTCATCGATGTCGAGTAAAGGCTAACCTCGGCCGATTGGCATCTCTTGCACTTGTATCCGGCCGGAGGTTTCCCGGTTTGTGCCATGGGCGGTCCTGTAGGTGGCGGTAACATGAATGTAGGAACGCGGTGCTGATGCCAAAGACAAACCTGGCCTAGGACGCTTCGCAGCATGGGCATTTCCAAAGATGAAGTTCTCCGCCTCGGCAGTTTCATGAACTCGTTTCGGTAGACGAGAACCTGCTTCCATAAAGGGATTTTTCGTGAGATTACTCGGCGCTTGTGTTGCAGTGCCTGATGGCGCAATGGAAAACGCGTAAAACCACTGGAAAAATATGAATCATCATAGCTATCGGTACAGGTTGATGGGACGGACCCTTTGTTTCTGGCCGGAATGTTCTTCCCCACCAAATGCCCCGAGGCTAATGAAACGAGAAATTCTCCCAGACTCGTCATCCCAGGCAAAGGGCTCGCGTTCCCAGAACTTTGGGGAGGGCAGGGCACGTGCAGTAAAATGATAGCGTGGCTTTATTTTTCGAACAATTTCGTCCAGAGGTGGGGAACCGAAATGTTCCTGCGAGGGGGGACGCAAGGAGCTATGTAATGTAATGGAAGCTGGCCAGTCATTAGTGATCAAGATGTCGACAAGCTGTGAAGTGGATGCTGTATTGCGAATTGCGGCAAGAGAGCTATAATTTTTTCCCGTCCCCACGTCCAGGGATTTGTTCATCGTATTTGAGAGAAGACGTTCCACTGTATGCGTCGTGTAGAAAGGCGAGGTGAATCCCTGAATCCTATGTCAGTAGACCAGGCTACGCTGAACGGTGGGTGCGTACGAGAGGGCCATCAGAAGAATCATAAATTCCAGGGTTATATATACCACCCAGACAGGCAATCCTGAGACCATGAGCTGTCGACATGACCCCAGACTTGTCTATGCGGGATTAGGGCTCGATCACTACATGTTAGGTCATGAACTCACTTAGAAGAAAGACATCTTTACACAGCTGTCCACCAGTTTGTGCGTATTGCTCTATGACAGGTTCTGAGAGTGGATTTTGTCCTTGCATGATGTAGCAATTTAGGGGAGCTACGACACTACAAAATCAGTTGCGCATCGTTCAAACATGTGTGAATCGTGCCTTGAATGGACCCGTTCAACAACTCTGCGATCTCGCTGCCATCACTTGGACCGAAAAAGTCGCCCAGGCAAAGGACACAATCAAATTTGCCATGTTTCGCGTCGATGGTTCGAATTTTGGAGAAGAGACTGCGTATTGAGCCAAACGCAGAACCGACGGTGAGTCTAGAAGACAAGTTACGCTGTTATATCTCGACGTGACGCGCGACCAAAGGTAATACGCTTACATTTTCACGGACGCTGTTTGTTGGGAAGTTGAAGCCATCTAGGCGTTAGTGCTGACATAAACCACCACCTTTTCCTTTTGCGCGGAACGCAGATATGGACTCGCTCGAGGACGAGATTACATCTATCCTGTACATCGCGCGAGAAGTTTCAGGTCACTAAGACTTCAATGCGGTCTCAAACGTGGCTCAAATACAACTTTTAGTGTATAAAATTCCTCCGCTGAAGGCGAACGAAGGCCATCGAGCCAATGATTGGGGTGATCTCGCAGATCCACTGTGGAAAGGCAGACTACGCATCGTCGAGAAGACTGGAAAAGCCGTTATACTTTTCGAGGATTCCCAGACCGGTAAGCCAGCCATAGAATCACGCTCAGTCCATTCACACCCCGATTTTAGGCGAACGTGAGTGCACAACAAGGTCGAGAATGTACCTAGCTCAATTGTCCCCCAGTGTTCGCTCGCGCCGATTACGATCCAACGCAGCCGTCCGTCGACGCTGTGCTCGACTCGTCGCGTTATTTTGTCGTGAGGGTGGAGGACGCCGGAAGGAAGGCATATATTGGCATGGGATTTGCGGAACGCACGGATAGTTTCGATTTCAGTGAGTGAACTCATCACCAAGTTGGCTCGACTGAGAGCGATCGGGCAGACGTTGCCTTGCAAGACTTTACCAAGTGAGTAATGACCATCAGCGCTAGGACCGATTGACAGACGGGGAATTTGGAGGCGTGCCAAGGCAGCACTAAATCCACCGAGTCCCACATCAGATGCACTATCTCCACGGCTTCCCCAGGGTCCAAAGAAGGATTATTCGTTGAAGGAGGGACAGACTTTCTCGATCTCAATTCCTGGCAAGAGTAACAAGTCTGGAGGTTCATCTCTCCTCGCATCCGGGTCTGGGACGAATAGTGGTGGCGGTGTGCCTCTCTTGCCTCCACCCCCCGGAAGACGATGACATAGAAGTTGTTTACGTAATACTAACTGTAATTTACGTAATGTCATGTGGGCTTCCGAATGCCTTGGTCATCTCGGCCGAGTTCCTTCCTTGTCGTGGACCACCAAGTTGTGACAACTCACTCCCATCCAGATGTTGTCAAGAATACCTCCATGTAAAGCCCAAAATGTGGCCAGCCGTTCCATCAGATGGGCCATCGTTGGTGCACAAAGAGGGCTCGTTCAACCTTCGAGTGCAGACCGAGCTAGGATTGTCGACGTCCCTCCTTCTTACAAAGAAGACCACTTTGCACCTCGCCCAGGTCCGTATTTTATTTCATTGTTTCGGTCTTCTTGACGTGAAGACACATGTGAAGACATGCTTGGGTTTAAGCTTGCAGGCACCGCTCGTGAGAATGCTGCGACACAAAAGACACGACCCATCTACCTTGACATGCAGGTAAGGGAGGATCCTGACGGCGGTAGTTGTGTCATTCACTCACCATACCCAGGCCACCACTCCTGTTGATCCTAGGGTCCTCGATGCAATGCTACCCTATCTTACCGACCAGTACGGTAACCCCCACAGTCGAACCCATGCATATGGCTGGGAAGCTGAAAAAGCGGTCGAGGATGCGCGCAAGGTGGGATTTCGTCGTCCAACACTTGTTCCATTATCTCACCGTCGACTTTAGTATGTAGCAGATCTCGTCGGTGCCGAACCTAAAGATATCGTCTTCACCTCCGGGGCCACGGAAAGTAACAACATGTCTATAAAAGGAGTGGCACGCTTTAATAAGGAGAAGAAAAAGCATATTATCACTACCCAAACTGTGAGTTGCTTAGTGCTTGCAGGTACGACCTTGTTTATTCTGGTTTCCAGGAGCACAAATGCGTACTGGATTCCTGCAGAAAACTCGGTGAAGAAGGATTCGATATAACATACCTGCCAGTCAAGCCGAACGGACTTGTTGACCTAAGCACCTTCGAAGCTGCTATCCGTCCGGATACTTCACTGGTGTCCATCATGACGGTAAATAACGAAACTGGCGTTATTCAGCCAATGAAGGAGATTGGCGCAATCATCAGGAAACATCGTGGTGTTTACCTTCACACAGATGCAGCACAAGCTGTTGGAAAAGTGCCTCTTGATGTTAATGAGGCAAACATTGACCTCATGAGCATTTCGGGTCACAAAATTTATGGTCCGAAGGGTGTAGGTGCTGCTTATGTCAGGCGACGGCCGCGAGTTCGGATTGAACCAATTTTAAGTGGAGGTGGACAAGAACGTGGGTTGCGGAGCGGCACCTTACCTGCGGCACTTGCTGTCGGAATGGGCGAAGCAGCACGGATAGCAAAACTGGAGATGGCAGTGAGTACATTTCTTTATCGATTAATGATGATAATCGCACACTCGCCGCATCTGGCGCAATCAAGCGGCAATGGACTAACATCGTCGAATGCCGGCTTGGTAATGACCTTGTGTGCAGGGGTACTGAACACGATATACCTGAATTACTCATTTCTCTTTCATCGATACTTACCTACCAATCTGCAGAGGGACCATGCACGAATAAAGCAACTAGCAGACCGTCTGCTGCGTGGAATCAACTCCCAGGTTGAGCATGTTGTCCGTAACGGAGATGTCGATGGTTACCCTGGTTGTATCAATCTATCATTCTCGTATGTGGAAGGGGAGAGCCTTTTGATGGCTCTGAAAGTGAGTACTTGAATTCTGATGTGCTGCGCGCAAAGTTTATACCTCTTATATAGGATATTGCTTTGTCGTCCGGAAGCGCCTGTACTTCGGCATCCTTAGAACCATCGTATGTGCTTCGTGCACTTGGTGCGTATGCTCACAGCTAGCGATAGGCTTTCTATTCATGCAAGTATTTATTTAGGAACGGCTGAAGATATGGCACATTCTTCCTTGCGATTCGGAATTGGGCGATTCACTACCGAAGCGGAAATTGACTTCGTAGTCAACCATATTGTCCGTGTGGTCAATCGCCTTCGCGATATGAGGCTAGTCGCATTACATTGTGTTCCATGGCTTCTACTGACTTGCATCTCAGTCCGTTGTGGGAAATGGTGCAAGAAGGAATTGACATAAACTCCATCAACTGGTCACAGCATTAGCGTCATCGTCATCGTGAATGAGATCCCTATGTCGTTTTCAAGACTAATCTGACTGAGTCTTACCTATTTTGTTTGTGTAATTCGTTTGGACTATCGGTTTGTCCTCTTGCATATGCTGTTATGAGGATTTTTCGATGCCACTACATAGCAACTACCATGAGTACATATTCCGATTGGTAGCAGCGCAATAAGCGGTGCACGGGGTTCCAACCATCTGTGCACGGACCCTTAAAGGAATTAAATTCGAACTCAGCCAAGCATCAACGCACTTTTTTTCATCTGTTACCACCATGGCTAGGCGTCTCTATCTTGGTAGTAAGTCTTGTTCACAGTGACTGCAATACGTGGCATTTACAAGGTCTCGTTCAACAGGACTTCCCCCTGATGCTCGTTCAGATGATGTTGCAAAGTTCTTTGACGGCTATGGCCGCATCGTGGATTGCCGGGTCATGACTGGTGATTCTCATTTGCATATCACTCTCTATCACTTCACAGCAAACAACCAGGATTCGGTTTTGTCGAGTTTGAAAACGCAAAAGTGAGTTCATTTACTGAAGTTTGTATGGCTTCACTGAGCGGCTTTCAGGATGCCGAGGATGCTATGTATCATTTCAATGGTAAAACGTTCATGGGCGCGAAGTGAGTTTCCTTTCTAGCTGCTGTGAGCGACAATTTGACACTGCAGCTAGCATTGTAGTCGAGTTTGCTAAGGAAAGTCGACCTCGTCGCGATGTGTATGAGGGTGACCGTGGTGGCTATGGGTACATCGCACTTAGTGACTGCCTTGACGTCTATGCTCAACTCTATTTCTTAGTGCCCGCTCCCGAAGACCTCCGGGAATTAGGTTGGTCGTATCTGGCATTTCTCGCGACACGAGCTGGCAGGTAAGTACAGAATGAACCGGCGATCACGGCATTGGACTTCCCTGAAGGTCCCACGGTTGATCACGGGTGGTTGTTCCTTTACTATATCTTGACAACAATGACTAGGACCTCAAAGATTTCGGTCGTGAAGCGGGCAGTGTTTCTTTCGCGGACATTGATCGCGACTTTCCTGGCCAAGGGTATGCCAAGCTATACTTGTATTTCATTATCTCACCCAGTCAACTTTTTAGTGTTCTCGAGTACTTGTCTCGTGAAGATGCGGACCGTGCTGTCAAGGACTTAGATGGTAAAGATCTCCGTGGAAGGCCAGTTCGAGTTGCATATGATGAAACGGTTTGTATTCGTCGTCAAGGGAATCCGTTTGATGCATTAACCTCCGTCATTGCAGCGCGGTGGGCCCGATAACTACCGACGGGATGATCGTCGTGAAGAGCGACCCGCCCGTGATGATCGCTACAGGGAGGAACGGCCTTACCGTCGCGAACGATCAAGGTCACCTCCTCGTCGTGCCGACTACGAAGACCGTCGCCCCAGGTCTCCACCTCCTGGAAGGAGGGATTATGAAGAGAGAAAACCTGCAGGGTACGATGATTACCGGCGGGGAGGTTATGATGATGATCGCAGAGTCCCTGATTATTATTATGACCGCCGCAGGGATGATGACAACAGGCGACGTGACGATCGTGGAGGCAGGCGCGAAGAAAGGGACGATCGGTACGACGATAGGGCTATCAGGCATGCCAATGGCGACGGTGGATGGGCGCGTTAAAGGATATGTGGTCGTCGTTCGTGGACTGCACCGAACGACCCCGTGCATAATGGTCTCGCGAATTCGTTTAGGAAATGGTCAACTCGAGCTTTGGCTTTGGCGTGTTATGGGACGAGCCGAACAGCTGTACTTACTGGTCGAAACCCGTTGGTCCGTATTGTGGCGCCATTAGGCTAAAGTTGCCGTCTGGATTTTGGGACCATCCCCGATTGGTGGTCACATCCTACAAAGCCCTGAGTTTCTAGATGTGGTTCACCGTCCATTCCTTTCTGCGGACAAGGACTAGTTTCACCCGATTGGCAGCGCGGAATTCAGAGAGATGAATTTCAACCTATTTTTACTTGCGCGAGGCGATTCGTTTGCGGGCGAACTGTTTCTGGGGGCACAACTTAAATTCTGTTCGTAACTAAGGTACGTATAACTCCGGCGCAGGCTGGGTTGATTTGATCGTGATTGACGAGTGTTTGCGAGGCCACGGCGCGCGGCTGTGACTCCTGTGTTAACCCCCTTGTACCTCAAGACGGCTAGTACATTCATTCTTGTGTACAGACAATCAGATGTGTCCCATTTTCAATTCCATACCATTCCAAATTGCGTCCATCATTGTCCAAGAGAACATAGCCATCTTGTAACCTAAGCCACACCTGTATTGCCTCACGCCCTAAGGGGTGAGAAGTCATGGTCCTCAGGGACTTCGCGAGCTTCATCCGAAAAACATTCAACTTCATGCTATTCAAGACCTTGAGTGAGACGGGTGTACCGATTGGGTCGATTGGGTCGTGCAGGCTGGTCGGGCTCTTGGCAGACCTTTGAACGACGACACCTGTCAATGTGAACGTTAAATAATTTTTTTGCAAATGTATGAACAAAAGCAGCATTCACTGATTATATGATTGCTCAATTTATCCTCGTGCTCACTTGAAGCTGATGACTCAACGGGCCGGCCATGCTCTAACAGGGATGCACACCGTAAACTCTGATCGGCGTGGGTTGATTGAACTTACTGTTGCACAGAGTAATCCACTGGGGGTGTTCCTGTGATTTCTCGTCATCACTCCCAGGCACGTGCCTTGAAATGAATGAGAGATAAAATAGTTCACAATCGGTACGCTCTCGGGCTGAGATCTGAACGATCGAGTGTCTGAGCAAAAGTAAGAACAGATTCGAACTGATGACATACCACAGCTGAGTCAAGGGTGAGTAAAGAAGGGATTCTTGCCACGATGAACTGTCGCGCATGATCGGCAAGAGTGGTATCTGGTAGAGTGAGTCCTTTATGATTATGAATCATACATTGTCACATACCTTCAGTCAGCGGGTTGCTGATCATACGGAGAGACTCGAGATTGGGGCACCATCCGTGCAACGCATCGATATATTTCCATTGCCCGAGGTCATTCCTTGAGAGGACAAGGTCTTTAATGCCCTGGAGCGGGGACGATTCCGACGAGCCAAGAGTCGGGATGGAACGAAGACCGTTTCCGGAGAGAATTATCCGCTGTAGGCTAAAGTTATGTCAGAACACCAATGGATGAGTGATCACTAGGACCATACGAGGTTAGATCACGTAGTGAATCCGCTGTGCGTATCCAATCATCAAGGAAGTTGCCTTCAAAATTGATGGAAAACAACGCCGGGACAGCGGATGAAGATTCGGCATTCAATAATTTAAGCTGGTTGTGACCCAGTTCGACGGATCGTAAACTTGGCATGAATCTCGCGACATTCATAAACTCCGCCCAGGAGATAAGCGTGCTATTCAGTTGGAGCTCACGAAGCCGCGAGAATGCAAGGATGGAAAGCTCGTGTTCTAGTGGCAGAAAACGATTGCGACTGTTTCTCTGATGACTGATCGACTCTCATTCGCCGGATAAACACTTACTTCAACATCAACCGTTCCAAGTGAGTCAATTCTGTGGTTATGCTTGCTATAGCCTTCCAAGTAGCTAGCAAAGTCGCAGACAAGTCGAGCCCGCGGATATCTTTCTGACGTTGAGATATGTAATGCGAGCAAACAATGACTTATCTCACTCGGACAAGTTGCCAGAATGTCACCTTTGACATCGCCGGTCGCTACTAGCTCGCAGTCGAGACTTACCTCTCGGAGGCGACCGAGATTACCAAGGTTCCGCCTTACTTTATCAAGACCAACTGCTTCTACTTCTATAGCGCCATTGGACGATCCGAGGACAACTTTTTCCAGACCACCGGAACCATACTCGGCTTCGACGTACTTGCTTGCGAGTGCAGTCAGGAACGATCGCCCGAAAGTTAGTGGGGCTGAAGGACGTATGAAAGACCCAGCATTCTGTACGCTTCCGGAAGAAAAATAGGAAAAAGCGGTGGGATTATTGGAGAGACAAGGCCGACCTGCAGCTGAAGTAGCGTTTCATGTCCTTGATGCCGTCGTGTCGACCGCGAGTGGCATCATCCCATTCTACGCCGTACCATAGACCATCGGTGCCCGCGACGAGACCGATGTATTTGATTGTCCCGAAGTGACGAGGGGATACGTGGAGCCTTGTTCCGATAGTTATCGAGGACATACTAGTAGTGATGGTATGAATGACGTGATATAGTTTACATAATACCCTCGTTTTACTTGTTTCCGTTCATTCAGGTTCACGAAAGCATGCTAGCACTGGCAGCCACAGCAAGAATGTCCCGCAACGGTTCATTGCCAGCACTTGTTCGAACCCGTGCGATTGCTGCCCACATGTCCACACTCACCGCTCCTTCACTCGACCAGGTACTAGTACTAGCGGTCCTTTGTTCCCACACTATCCTGCTCACCGACTTCCTTGCTAGCCAGTCCTCTTCCAGTCAAATGGATCTGCTCGCACCTACGTGCTCAACAGGCCCAAGAAACTAAATGCACTCAATAGCGAAATGATTAATTCATTACGACCTCAACTTGATGTCGGTTGCCGCAGAGCCTTTTTTTGCCATTCATTACTCATCAGTTGGTGTAGACATGGTCCAAGTCCGACCTCTGTCACGTAATCATTGGGACTGGACATGGCCGTGCATTCTGTGCCGGAGGAGATGTGGCGAGTGAGTTGTTCTATGAATGAACGTGCACACATCGCTTCATGGATCTTAGCCGTTCTGAAGGACTCGCTCAATGACGCCACACGTCCTGCGGCATTACAATTTTTCAAGGACGAGTAAGCACCATTCCACAAACGCTGTGTCGATGTCTAATCTTGCATAGGTTTGAATTGGATTTTGCCCTGTCACAACTATCGAAACCCTACGTAGCTGTTCTGGACGGCATTACCAGTATGTAATCGGATTTGCCTTCGCCTGTACCTCTGATGTCGATTTCATTATCAGTGGGCGGAGGTGTTGGTCTTGCCATCGGTGCGCCCTTCAGGGTAGCAACAGAGAAGACGATGTTTGCTATGCCAGAAACCAAGATTGGATACTGTCCGGATGTGGGAGCAAGCTTTTTCCTGTCGAGGATGGATGGAGAAGTAGGCACGTATCTTGCCTTGACATCCGATACCCTTGTCGGCAGGGAGGTATTGTAAGTGCAAGGCATAGTTGACAAGCCATTGCTCACCTTGCCGGCAGTGAGCTTGGCCTTGCGACGCATTATGTGCCCTCGAGGACTATTCCCACTCTCATGGCTCATCTAGCCGAATATGAAAACCCGTCTTCCACTCAGATCAACTGCACAATCGAGGAACTATACATTGAGCGTCAGCCAGATGAACCATCTGGAAAATTGATGGGTTCTGTCCGAAATGCTCTGGACTCTGCTTTCCGACACGACTCTGTGGAACAGATCGTCGAAAGTCTGGCGACGCTTTCCAACTCTCCGGATTCCCACGTCGGTGGGTGGGCAAAGCAAACCTTGGAAATCCTACATATGCGCAGCCCCACAAGCCTTAAGGTGGCACTCGCAGCTATCCGCCGCGGAAAGAATATGTCATTGCGGGATGCTTTGCAGATGGAGATGGGGATCGCGACAGCCTACTGTGTGAGTCCTACGCCACTCAGATCGAGGTGTGGTATAATTATCTTACTCTTTTTCCAGAACGGAGCCAGCCCAGATTTCTGCGCAGGGATAAGCGCAGTCTTGATAGACAAAATTCAAGGTCGGCCTGGGTGGTCCCCCGAGAAAATCGAGGATGTTTCGCCTGAGATTCTGGACCGGTTTTTCTCGAACGATTCCTCTTTTCGCTCTCAAATGCCGCAGATGTCACTTCCTGACACTCCCCTGGAGCACTCCATCGACCCCGTGGCCTTCGCACTTCCATCCGAGTCCAAGATCGTAGAAATGATTAGATCCTCCTGTCAGGACGGTCCTGTCTCGCTTTCCAACCTACTT
Organism: Aureoboletus auriporus; assembly: GCA_038089615.1. Taxonomy (NCBI): domain Eukaryota; kingdom Fungi; phylum Basidiomycota; class Agaricomycetes; order Boletales; family Boletaceae; genus Aureoboletus; species Aureoboletus auriporus. The sequence goes on from JBBPLF010000019.1 coordinate 91,530, forward strand.
TTCAATTTGGAGAGCATCATCAGAGAGAAACTTGGTACGAAAGAAAAGATTATTGATGTAGTATACCGCAGATGTCACGTCGTCGACAATCAAGGAACGACGATCGTGGCTTGCAATGAGCAGTGACGCAGTTTAGCGACCGTAGAGCGTAGATGGAATAAAATTGCCCTGACACGTCATTGACTCCATGGCCCTCGGGGATAGGTACCCTGCGTTGGTGGGAGACGAGTCATCCTGGCATGACACGGAATTCTTACCTCCGAGTGTCTAAACTTGAATATTATTCGCATAGATCAATTGATGCGGCGCATGTGGCGTTATGTCACTGCTCAGCCACTGTACTGCTACCAGCTGGCGAGGTTCGGCTGTTAACATTGCGACCTTGTTCCAACCATGCTCAATCCCCATATCTGTGATCTGTGTGTCCTGAAACACACACAAACATTGATATTGAACCCTCGGACCTGGGCGCTTTTAACGAAATTTCAGTGATACTAGTGCCTGCAGACTTGTCATGGGACAGCTTCGCAGCATTTTCACAGCAAGCTCGCAATACTCTCGGAGCCATGTCACGGGTCAGACCGGTCACGGCCGCTGGTTCCTCTGTCCGCTAGGAAATGTCCAGTTCGCACAGCCCGCGCGGGAACTTAGCCCGTAGCACAACCGCGGGCGGTGAGAATCAAAATTTCCATGCGGAAACCTGGCCGGAACTACATTCAACTAGCAGCATTAGCACACAGCACAACGAGCGCATTGACATCCAGCACCTCCAGTGAAGACAGGTGGGTCCATTCATTATCACTCAATATACGAGTATCTCAACAATGCGACAAGCGTTCAAGGGTAGATCTCAATCTGTCGGTCGCCAACACGTGGCTCGTAAGGGCAGTATAGAGTCGGTGCATGAGATTGATCACGATCACTCATTTCTGGCGTGATCAGCGGTGGAAACACTTAGTCACCGCGTTATGGACAGGTGGGCGCTTGCATTCGGACTAGCTTGCTTAGTCTGGTGCAAAAATAGAGTTGCGTTGTATTGCGCACCCGCCAAATGTGACTCGACTACAGGAGTCAGTGGCCCGGACCCGTCGTCCCTGGCCGTTCGGCTGACACATAGATGCATTCCACGGCCAGTCAGTGCGACGGGTGATCGAAAGAGTTCGCTGTGAGAAGGAATCGGATCTACGGAGGCAATTCACGAAACAGGTGTAAACTGATGCCGTTTGAGCAGTAAGATACCAGCCACCCAGCTCTGTGACTAGGTTACCTCGCTGATGCGATCCTCTAGATGACTTGCAGTGGTATATCCTGTATAAAAGCAACCCTGTCTGTCTGTTTAAATTCATCTCAATTCTACTGACTCATTTACTTCTCCCTCACCGACTTTTCATGTATCCAATCCTGATCGACCTTCTACCCTCTCCCTTTCACATAATCAACGATGCGGTCAACATCTGGCAGTCGCTGCAAGCAAGCAGACGTGTGTCGCTGGATGTCCGCCCCACTCCGGCAGACTTTGATGTAAACCTCGAAACCGACACGGGGTTCTTTCCCCTACAACCGCTCCCCAAATTACAGGGACCCTTCGTTCTGTGGGAGGATGCTCTGTCAGAAGCTCAGCGCGATCTCAAGCTTGGAGAGGACTTGCTCGAGGGCCCCTCCAAAGAGCGAACTGATGGTGAACGTTGGCGACAACGAATACGTTCAGTGGGTCTAGAAATGGTTACGTCATTACGCTTGCTGATTCGAACAAAAGCTCCCAGTACTCACTACAGAAACGCTTCACCATGATCCACAACTTCTTCGTCGTGCACACAAAGTTCTGACGTTCTTGGTGCACTTCTACGCTCACTCGATTCCTCAAGACACCATCGAAGGATCGATATTGATTCCACGTTCCCTGGTAGCTCCGCTCATGACAGTTTCCCATCTCCTGAGACATGCCCCAGTCCTTACGTTCGCGGACACCGTCCTGTGGAACTGGGAGCTTGTCGACCCAAAGAAACCTGTCACCATTGAAAACATGCGGTTCGGTCAGGAGCTATTCTCGGGAACGGAGGATGAGCGGAACTTTTACCTAGGATCGGCCAGAGTGGAGATGATCGGGGTTCAAATGCTTCATATCTTCAACGAGTACCACAACCTCCCAAACGTCAAGGATTTGTCCTCCATCTTCAAGATAAACAGGCTTCTTGCTCAATTGACCACGATCATCCAAGAGCTTGAAGTCAGTACGCAGTCCGTGCGCCAAATAGTGGACCCGCATATGTTCTTCTGGGAAGTCCGTCCCTGGTACAATGGCAGCGAGAGCGGCTCTTCCTCGCCGGCATGGCTGTATGAAGGAGTTGACGATATGTCAAAGCTCGATCTCAGCGGACCGTCGGCTGGACAGAGCAGTGTCATGCACGCGCTCGACCTTTTCCTCGACATCGACCACAAGCTCCGACAACGGCGGTACCCTGCCCCCTCCGAGGCGAACAAACGCGCGGACCATGGTTTCATGGAACGTATGCGGCGTTACATGCCTGGGAAACATAGGGAATACCTGGAGTATATCGCTGGATATTCCCATCCTATCCGACAAGTCGCTCAGGACACGCCAGCAGTCAGGGAGGCGTACAACACTGCCGTTACAGCGTTGAGGAAGTTCAGGGATTCTCACATGCGCATTGCATGCCTGTACGTCGTAACACAGTCGCGGTCCACGACACCACCGGCGGGCTGCCCCATGTTCGCGATGGCCCAAAGAATGCAAAGAGAAGCGGCCAAGTCTGGACCCGCAACCGGAACGGGCGGAAACGAGCTCTCGCTCCTGCTCAAGGCCGGTAGAGATGCGACTGCACGGGCTGTCCTGAAGAATTGATATTGGCACGCAAAACGCACACACTATTATAGCTCACCTTTCGATATTAATCACCACTAGTCATCCCACTACCCCAACTTTACGCGGACTTCACATGTTACAAAACTGGACACATATTTATCGACCTATTCTTGTGTAGCAAGTAGCACCCTTCTTATTGTAGTCTTACGCACCGTAGAGCACCTTAAGTTATTATTATTCGTGTAGCACCAAATGAATCCAGTTAGCGGTCGTGGAACTTCTTTTACCAAGAGTGCCAAAGTAAAGACAAGACATTGCCGTGGTTGATGCAAATGGCTTCAAGTTCCTTGTCTGGAGCAGTGAGTCAGCCGAGCTGGCCTGCAATATGCTTCAACGCTACGCAAACTCAAGTAGTCATCCGGGTGTAGCCTTCTTTTTGGCCGGTTACCTGGTGTCATTTCAGCTTGAATAATGGGTTATATCACGATGGAACTACGCTGCTATAAAGTTATTATTTGATGAATCGAGAAAAACGAATGTGACGGGATAGTGATCAAGTTGGCATGTGAACTTGTTGTGTGAGTGTTCAGTACTATGTATACGATTGTTTGTGTCTGCAAGGTCATGCGTGTTAGTTCAGGAAAGATAGCTAGGTGCTATAGATACATCAAAGTAATGATAACAATCGTACACGGACGCCAACACGGTGACTATGGTGGATCTAGTGGGTAATGGTATGCTTTCCTACATATCTCCCAAACGATGCCCAACCCCTCCAAGACCAATTCAACAGTCTTCTGAGCAGTTGGGGGCAACTCTAATTGGATTTTTGACCACTCAAATGGCAAGGCGGGAATTTGAACAAGAGAGTTTTCACTGGGAGGCGTGGGAGAGGGTATCGACGTGGGAGGATGTGTGATAATCTCGGTCTGAGATCGATCACCTGTGTATATACTTGAGGTGGAAGGGGTCGGGTCAATTGGTGTCGCTGTCATGATTGACACGCTGGACGTGGACAAAGCGGTGGTACACTGGTTGTCAGTCTGTATCGCAGTGCCTGGCAGCGGCGATGCAAGGATGGTAGTTGTGATAAATATTGTTTCAATCAAAGGGGATGGGATTCCGATTTCGTCACGATCCGAGGATCGAACAGCATCGAAACGATCGAGAGATTGCCGTATATGCTTCATCTCGGCGCCGAGATTGAATAGAAGTATGGAGACAAGAACGGCGGGAGAGACGCAAAGAAATAAAAGAAAAAGTTTCCCCAGAGATAGCCATCCCATGGGACGATGGGAACTATGCTGTTCCACAGCCAGAGATAGTGTGGGCGTAAAATATTGATCCAGCGAGTAATGCAAGAATCTGCAACCGTCCGGAGATTTTTGCTGGTGAGCGAGGTTTGACTGCAGTGTTGCCACCTCTGTATCAATAGTCAGCGAACTATTCTGTGGGTAAAAAAACGAAGGCATACCCAAGTAGGTCTCCACCGTCACTTCCAGCCGGCCGACAGGGAGTGCAAAAGTTGGAATCAAGACATCAAAGCTCGGCTTCCCTTTGAGGCTTCTCCTCGAGGTCTTGAAATCTCCAATCCTGCGCGCGACGTAGTCCACAGTAACCAAGCCTCCTTGGTCGCCGCTATGTATCTTGACCCAGGTAATCCAGTGGCTCCGTGTCTTCTCGTTATAGGATGGTACGAGGTCAATCATAGGTCTCTTGCCTCGCTCGACAAGTGCGGTATTCTCGAAGCGCACGGGTACACCGTCAATGCTCACGCTGACAATGTCAACTTGGTATTGACGTCCCTCTCCTTCAGATGATGATGAGGCTGCTTGGGCGAGGCCAAACTCAAGCCAATCCGAATCTGGATCGCATGGAGCCTGCATATGCACACGAACGGCGTGAGCATCTGGGTAGTTGGCTCCATCAAGAAGTAATGGGGTCACAGTGACATTAACGGAGGAGATCATTAGTGGCCCTTCACGTTTTCGTCTGATCAATCCACCTTGGATGGGAGTCAACGGCGAAGTGCTAGATACAACCCTGTTCCCGCTAAGTGGACTGTGCCGGGGCGATAGCCGCACACCATCCATGCCCTGATCTCCAGTCCTTGGCGAGATAGATGTGCGCGAGATAGGACGGAGTGCTATTCGTGCACCGTCATTGCCGCATCGGTGTATCCCATTGCGTTGTAACACTGTCTTTCTTGTCTGAGCGTCCCGTAGATCTCCAAAAGTGTAGTACACCCCAACAACGCTGCTATCACTTTCGTTTCGTATAATCGTTGAAACTGTTTCCGAATCGGCGGGGAGGACACAAAAACGTGGCAAGACGATGGGGTTGGTATTCGAATCACTATCTGAGTCGTGCCCGTTCGTGGTATGAGGGCGATTTCGCGAGAGGATAAGGACAGTTCCCGTAATAGAGAAGGTGAAGACATTTTTTGATGGCGGAATAATGTCATTCATGTTGATATGAATTGTGATAGGAATTGCTGGCGATCGACACGAGGCAAGGGCATCCGAGGAGGCACGGCTGCGCCCCTCAGATGCAAGGGGGAGAGAGCTGACAGATGACATTGTCAAAGAGGTCGGAGAACCTTCAAACGTGTAGTCTGGAAGGTGATCATTGGGCAGCGGGGCGCGCAGTAAAGAGGATGTCGAAGAGGAATATTCCTGTGGAGCTATTGGGGGGGTGTACAGCATGCTACTAGTGGACATGCCAGTGGGGAATTCGAGCGAGGGTTGTCTTGATACAGGAATAGCAGGTGGACCAACGTCGAAACCAGTGTAACCAGCACCACCAGTGACAGTCCATTTTGCATCCTCTCCAGGGGGCCAGACAACATCGGCACCTTTGGCCTCAAGCCCAATGTCCATACCCAGCATCGTGGCCACACCAGGGAACCAGATGCCCCTGCAGGTCCCTTTATATTCTAAGCGCATCAAGATGCCCTCACGACCGCTGGACGGATCTTGAGCTTTGCCCAAAACTGCGGCGGACAATTCTCCTTGGGCTTCCTTGACACCCACACGTCGCCGATCATCGCTGTTGGGTATATTTTTTGTAGGCTGTGCCCAACGTAGACGCAGGCGTTCGGTTGATGGGAATGTACCCTTTACAAGGATGCTCCCAGAGCCCCCGTCCGTGTATGTTGAAGAGTCGGATGATTCATCGTCCGCCATGTCAGCAGATGACCCCAAGCGGGAGACATTGCGTGCGACAAAGGGTTCGGAGGCTAGCTCCCAAGCACCGGGATCTTCGTCCGCGGAGGAGAGCGAAGCCATAGATGAAGAAGTACTTGCTATGGCTGGAGGATATATACGCAATTTAATGCTATTGGACAAACATCTCGGAAGCGGGATAGCAATCTAACAGACCGTCATATTGAAGCACACGGAGAAGGATAAACTCTACATACCAGGAAGGGTGCCTTTGGAGGACGGGATACGTATGGGACCCAGAGTTCTAAAGCGGCCATAAAATGCATGTTGTTACGCTCGCTGATAGAAGCTCGTCTCTTCTGAGTGGCGGAAAAGGTGGAAACATGCAATATACTGTCCCCACCATTAAAACGAGGAGGAAATTCCTTTGGGAGAATGTAGGAGATGTTGTATCCGCTGACAATGATGTGACCGGTATATTTGTCATCCAGTGGGGGGGTGGCCGAGGATGCGGTTGAAGATGAGGCACGGCCAGAGTGGACTGAAGTCGAGGCGAATGTTGGTACACCGAAGACGGAAAGATACGATTTTGGTGAGAGTGGGGGTAAGTGAAGAGCACGGGCCGCATTGTTCAGGTTTGGAAAGGAGGCGGACGAAAAGTTGTAGGGGGATGAGTGGATGTCGAGGGGATGAACTTGGGCTGACAGCAGTTTCAAGTTCTCCTCTGATGAGCGTGTTAGATAGGCTAGGATAAGAAAATGTTCGACATGGACGTACCTGGATATAATGGGACAGTTGAGCCCGGGGAAACGCTATCCATCGGAATAGAAAGCTACATATTATTAGGTCAGAGAAAGCAGAGAGCGGTAAGGAGAAAGGTCACACTTTGAGATACATTCGAACTGCGGCACCATCATCACCCTGTTTTGCCTTGCCCTCGAGGGCGAGGCGGGTGACGACGTTGAGTTTTGGTTGTGGTGTCGTGGTGAACTGTGACGAGCCAGCGACAGAAAGCGGTGGACTCGAGGCGCGTTTGTGACGTGTTTGGGGAGTAGTGTACATCATTGGACGTCGATTGGCGTCGTTGCAGCCTATTATGATATGAACGCGTCAGCGCTTCGAGGGCGGCGTAGACGAAAAGCGGACCAGTCGGTGGACGAGGCGCGTATAGACGCGTTTGGCCAACCGTGACTCGTTCAACACACAATTCCCAGGGCTACGCAACGCTCAATCTACACATCCAACCTCGTCGACACCGCCAACGACGACGACGACCGCAACAAACCTGGCACGTGGTCAGATGACTGGGTGGGTACTCGGTTTAAGCACTTGCGGAAGAGTACTTAAGCGCGATGCATCAGTCTTCGCGTATTTCATCCCGCCTTTCTCCACCGTGTGTCGAACCACTTGTTAACCCCATTCCATCGCCATCTTGCCATGGTTGCCGCGGATTGGACAACCGTTCCATCACAAGAGTCGGTTCCGCCGTACTCAGTCTTCACAAAGTCCGTAGAGAAATCCCAGCTTGACCAGAGGCAGTACAGAATCATACGCCTTCACAATGGTCTCACTGCTCTGTTGGTGCACGACCCGCACACAGAAAATGCTGCTGCGAGTCTCGATGTCGCCGTTGGTCACCTTCATGATCCCGTCAGTAGCACCTTATCGGCAGCCTCTACCCGCTCCGCTCTCTAGACGCACATTCATCGCTCCCTTCTCTAGGATGACATGCCAGGGTTGGCTCACTTCTGCGAGCACTTGTTGTTCATGGTATGCAACCGATCGTTGGGGAAATATCTCTCCTCTAAGGCCATTTTAGGGTACACGACAATTTCCCAAGGAGAATGAATATTCCGAGGTATATCGGCTTTTCCCAAGTATTATCACCACTCACTGAAACTTCTCGTACCCAGTATCTATCCAGGAACAATGGTTCTTCAAATGCGTACACTTCATCATCTAATACCAATTACCACTTCCGCGTGACCCATACTGCCCTTTCGGGTGCTATCGAGAGATTTGCAGGCTTTTTCCACAGCCCTCTCTTTGCACCATCTTGTACCACTCGGGAGCTCAATGCTGTCGACTCAGAACACAAGAAAAATCACCAGGCAGACGCCTGGCGAATTTTCCAGCTCAACAAGACTCTCACCAAGCACGGTCACCCTTGGAGCAAATTCGGTACAGGAAATCGCGACACCCTGAGTGCAGCCGGAAGGGAGAGGCGAGCCAATAGGAGTTTATCCATTAATGGCAATTTAAATGCACACTTCGACGTCGCTGGTACTCTGGGATTTTCTCCTCGGTCGTCGAGGGTGCCTTCGCCCACTCCATCCTCTGGGTCGGCCTCAAGTGAAGCTGAGCCGGATGGCGGGTTAGTAGGTCGTGAGACTCGCCGTAGATTGGTCGAGTGGTGGAGTAAGGAATACTGCGCAAGTCGGATGAACCTCTGTGTGATTGGTAAAGGTATGTCAATCACTGCCAAGTCCGCGTTTCATGTGTCATTTTGGATCAACAGAATCACTGGATGAACTTTCCCATTTGGTTTCTCGTCACTTTTCGTCCGTCCTAAGGAATAGTCAAGACCCACTCCCGATCGTTGATGACCATCCTTTTGGGCCCAATGAAATGGGTGTGAGTCCATTGAATATTACACTGAAATTTTCAAAGAGCTTGTGTCTTTTCAGACTTTTGTGCGCGTCCAGACAATCATGTCTTTGCATGCAGTCGAGATATCCTTCCCTCTTGCTTGGCAGCCACCACTTTGGAAATACAAGCCTGGCCACTTTTTGTCCCATTTTCTTGGTCATGAGGGCCCTGGATCCTTGTATTCGTATCTCAAAGGTAAAGGATGGATCACATCCTTAAATGCAGCTCCTCAGGCCCTCG
>JBBPLF010000019.1:108696-132216 GCA_038089615.1 Aureoboletus auriporus
GCATGTTTTTGCTTGGCAGAAAATATGTCACATCATTCTGAATTCTTTGGTCGCTAAACGCGGTTCCAGCTGTCACGAGGGATTGTTGGAGCCCCCACGTATGTCGAAGAAGAAGCAACAAGTGAACGCACACGATTCCGACACCAAGCCCGTTCCTCCACAAAATGCCATCGCAGTAAGGTCGTTAAAGGACGAGAAGAGATGGGATGTCGACGCCCGAACCAAGCTTGTTAAACAGAGGCCCAACCTTCAAGATTCGGACAAGACCCATGAGAAAGCCAACGCTGTGCCCAACCCTCGTCCCATTGGGCCGAGGCCAGAGTTGGCAAAAGATACCAAGAAGTCGCGGAACGGCAACGCAACGCCAAATTTTGACTTGAAGTTGACGACGTTGAAACGCTCACGCTCGCTTACTCCGGGGGAATATATATCAACAGACGACTGCTGGGAGGAGCTCCCATTGATCTCCGAGGTCCTGGAGCGAAATAATACGATATCAAAAACTGGGCCTGTTGAAGCCGAGGGATGCGATGTCCCGCCACTAAAACGTAGCAGAATGAATGTCCCCTCGTCGTTGGGGTCACGCCCTTCCAACAAAAAGGTTTATTGCCCCATATTACAGTTTCACCATACTTACAGCTGGCAGGTCATCCCGTGCGAAAAAACTCGACCGTCTGTCAAGTTCCCAATAGAACAACTGTTTCTTTCTGGCTCTAGTGACGAAGAGTCTGTGAAACATTGTGACAGCGACTCTGCAAGTAGGGATCTCTCTGTCGCTCAAATCTCTGCGGACGATTGGAACATCACCCAACCAGCCCCCAAGCAACGGTCTAGATACGATGCAAGCACCCACCGAACCACTGGCGTGACTCGGACTACCCCGCATAGCAGCATTCAAAGTTCCAACGAGTCCACCCTGAGAACAAAGAAATCCTATGCACTTTCGCCGTCGAGGATCACTGGCTTCATACAGCGCTGTCAGCCATATGTCAAAGATCATCCAACGACCAACGATTCCACAATCAATTCACTCGGTCTCGCTTCCAATGGAACAAAGTTTGTCGACAGCAACAACACCGATTCACAAACACCCGTCGATCCTGGTGATTTGGCCACTCCGATGGATGATGATCCTCTCGCCGAGTTTGACCGTTGGGTTGCGAGTGGAGCTGTGGTGATAATTCCGGACTGAAAGTTTCTTATTTTCCTCTTGGGGTGTTCAGACTTCGAAAGCTGGTCAATCCTTACATCGATGTTCGTCTTGTCGTTGGTTGAGAGGTACCTATGAGGCTGTGAGGGTTGTTGTGATCGAAATAACGGGGACGACATGTTATTTTCTGTCTGCAAATGCAATTATGATTGAATGATCGAATCAATGCGTATGTTCTGAACATGCACTGTGATGTCGGAATGGCTGACCCGCCTATCCTCGACTTCACTCATCCTTCCCTAACCCCTCATCTTCAGCACCGTAATTAACGAACACCTTCAGTATGTCCCTGAATCTCTCGTCCCAGCTGACCCCACTGCCTGGCCCGACAATCCCCCAACCCTGTTCCTCGCCTCTCCACCTCAGTTCTTTATTGAGGCGCTCGGCTCGAAGCTCGACTTCACTTGGTGGCGTGTTTGTTTGCTCTTCCTTGGTGGGCTCACGCTCGCCACGTGCAAGTTGGCGTGCAGTAGCTAACCGTTCGGGGAGGTTTTTGTAATACGATTTGCGGGCGGAAGCTACGTTGGACAAGGGAGAGTGAGGTGCGAGCACAGATTCCGAGGATAAGGCAAAGTCGAGATCGCCGCCTTGTGGTCGACCCGGGGTAACTTTCGGTTGTCGCCCTTCTTCGCTACCTGTTTCCCAATCTACACCGTCGTGGCTGGGAACATCCATCGAGCTTGGCCCTTGAAACTCGCGGGTTCTGTTGAGAACGAGGGAGTAGGCTGCCTTGCAACCAACTTCTGTTTTCTGACGCTCGTTGAAGAAACCCCAGATCATGTGAGGGATGAAGCGAAAACCGACATAATTCACAGATGAAACAAGGAGAAGTGGGGGCTGAGGAGGGAGGATTGCAGGAGGAATGGAATCTATGGACGATGGATTAGAAGTGGTAGATATGTGAGGTTTAGATTGACTGGGTAACTTGATGGGAGAAAAGACATTGGCGTTCTGAGAAGAGGGAAGACGAGACATGGTTGGTATTGGTTCAGCGTTTGGGTCGTCCACAATCCCAACTGGAGAGCTATCATGCTCTGGCTCGTCAAATATTCCGTCAGAGGCTAATTCCTGCGCCAACTGCTCTTCTCTGTCTATGAGGTCCAACCCGGCACTCCAGCCCCGTTTCAGGCCATGCATGTATTCCTTGAAAGTATGCCGTCCTATAAGAACGACACCACCTTCTAGTTCACGCGCCCGTTTTTGCTCTGGAGTGACCTGGTTAGGGATTGGGAGCGTGACGGTGTGGTCGATCCCGAGCGTGAGACGTCGGTCTTTAATGACGGAGGAAGCGACGCGTTCGGCAAGGTCACCCGCGTGGCGGGTGGCGACGATATCATAGTCGACAGCAGCTGCAACTAGTACAGGCTGCGAATGCATGCGTTACAATACATTCTGCTCGTCCGGAAAACTCGCACTCACCTTGACATACTTCTTGAAGAACCTGACGGCACGTAGGTGATCCTCATCCCCCGGCCACTTGGCGCCATACACGACCACCTTCCGGGGAAGGTCCAAACTCTTCATCGGCTCGTCAGCAAGATGCTTGACGCGGTCAATGTATGACTGCCGGATAGTGTGTGCTTGGTGCCGGTCGTAGGCATAATAGGAAACGAGTGAGGAAGTGAGAGTGATAAATATGCACCAGTTTCTCGACGGAAGGCGTGGTCGCGCTGACAGCCAACTTGGTGGGATGCCCGTGTACTCGAGAGCAGCCCGAAAGCCAGACTTGCGATCCATTCGCGCACAAAGTCAAACGCATCGGCATTCGGACACAAATATTTACACAGCCACAAAGCAAATACAGCCATACAATACGATGACCCGAGTTGGTGTGCGCGACTCGGTTTTGTCATCTGCGATGGCTGCTCTCGCTGCGTGCGTGATTTCGTACTCTCGTCTTCCCCTGGTCCTCACCACCTCCTTCCAGTGTACTACCACAACCAATTAACCTGGTCGACCACGACCAAGCACCATTGCCCATACCGTCCCAGGCTGTTGTCGTCAGAGCCACAATTCCACCCTACGGGAAGCGCAATGGATGGAAACCGACTTCACCAGAGGATTTTGGTGCGTCCCATACGCCCCTCTGAAACCAATATGGCTTGCTCACACACCACAGGTGATGGTGGCGCTTACCCCGAGTGTCACGTCGCTCAGTATCCTCTAAACCTGGGGAAGAAAAAGGTCGGTCCAGTCGACTATTCACGGATATTTTCATTCACCCACATCTCAGACACAAGCAGGCAACACTCTCGCACTTCAGGTCGATTCCGAAGGCAATGTCCGATACGATGCCATCGCACATCAAGGCCAGAGAGACGGCAAGTTCATACAATCTCAGTTCAAAGACCTTGTCCCTCTCTCACACCGGAAAGACATCACTGACGACCAACGAAATATGGAGAGACCGTCCGAAGAAGATGTCCAGGCTACTGCAGAACGAACTAGACAAGCTCTCGAAAAACTGGTCACCGGCAAGATTAAGGCTGCTCAGCCCAAGAATGTGCCTGACGCAGTGGGTAAGACGACATACGTTCGGTATACACCTGGTCAGCAAGGGGGAGATAGCGCAGGACTGAAGCAAAGGATCATCAAGATGTCTGAAGTGGTCGAGGATCCGTTGGAGCCCCCTCGTTTTAAACACAAGAAGATTCCTCGAGGGCCACCGAGTCCGCCTCCACCCGTCTTGCGTAGTCCACCACGAAAGGCGACGGCTGCCGAGCAGAAAGAGTGGATGATCCCTCCATGTATATCAAATTGGAAGAACAACAAGGGTTTCACCATTCCGCTCGACAAACGTTTGGCTGCAGATGGACGGGGTCTCCAAGATGTCAGTTTTTCCCGCTTGCACCGCCCATGACTGAACTCAAGATCTCTCTCTCCCTTAGGTATCCATAAACGACGGCTTTGCCAAGTTTTCGGAGGCCTTGTTCATCGCGGACCGGCATGCGCGCGAGGAAGTTCGGCAACGAGCACTCATGCAACAAAAGTTGGCACAAAAGGAAAAAGAGGCGAAAGAAGAGAACCTCCGTCTTCTTGCGCAACGAGCACGCGAGGAACGCAATGGTACTGTTCCATCCGCGTCGTCACGGCCCACTGCGGAATCTCGTACTGCTGTTACGTCTGCACTCGGTGGTTATGGAAGCGAGTCAGAGGCAGGGTCGTCGCCTGCCGACTCTGAAGATGAAGAAGACGAAGAAGCGGCCAAGATCAGGGATACCATGCGTGCGGAAAAACGCCGCGAACGGGAACGGGAAATGCGCATGTCCAACATGGGCACAGAACAGCGTGCCAAGATGCTTGCTCGTCAGCAAAATCGCGACATCTCTGAGAAAATCGCACTTGGCCTTGCCAAGCCAACACTATCCAAGGAAAGCATGCTGGATTCGCGACTGTTCAATAGGGAGCAACTCAGCGGCACATTTGGGGACGACGAAAACTACGGGTTATACGATCGACCACTGTTCCATGGGTCCACTGCGGCAGCGGCGATCTACAAGGCGCGGGGTAACATTGCACCGGAAGGGAGCAGTGAGGAGGCATTCGGAGGTGGGACAGAAGAAGGGATAGGCAATGCACTGTCCAACGACCGCTTTGGCCTGGGTCAGCCACGTGTAGGCTTCGAAGGTGCGAGCGAACAAGAGGTGAGGGAGGGGCCGGTGCAGTTTGAAAAGGACTCGGGGGACGTGTTCGGGCTGGACAAGTTCTTGGACGAGGCCAAGGGGGGTCGGAAACGCGGGTTGGACACGGAAGTGGCGAGCACGAGGAAGCGAATACAGCTGGAGAAGGCAGGGGAGATGTAACATATGTTCGTTGTGAATGAATTCCTTGCTGTAGCGGACGTTGGCATGGCGGCCGTTTTTGTGTTTCAGTTTCATCACCGAGTGTCCCGACTTTTCATGCATTCAGACTATCCTTGACCACCACCTTCTTTCTTGAAAAATCCTGTTATGCTCACTCCAATGCGGCGTGTACCTGTTGAGCGGGCTCGCCACGCAAAGCGCCTCGGGCCAATCATCCTCACCACATCCCCACAGGGTGCGACCAGTACTACGGCAGCAACCCCGACTAGTACTACTTCGAGCAGCGCTCCCCCCACGTCCTCTTCCTCCCCTTCCTCTCCTTCCTCTTCGGTCGTTTCGCCTACCACACCATCGACGCATTCGTCGCCCCCCACGTCCTCTGATTCTGCACACTCGTCTTCCACCACCCCTCCGCCGTCTTCATCCATTACTCCTCAGCCGGTCGCATTGACGTCTACATACCCGACTTCGTCTTCCACACCCGCACCCACGCCACAGACCCATGCATCTCCCCCGAGCAGCGGCCTCTCTGGCGGTGCGATTGCTGGGATCATCGCTGGTGCTGTCATAGTTGGCGTCGCACTTATCGTATTTTTCGTGCGAAAAACCTATCTTCGTCGCCGAGAGCGCAGGCGCATCGAATGGGACGAAGTTCCAGGATCAGGTATCCTCGACGAACCCAAATTCCCAGATATCAGCGATCAATCGGACGGTGGTGTTCCCTTGTCACCTTTTGAATGTCGCTCACAATCCACGTACATCGCGCCAGTTGCACCCGCCGTGCGCATGCAACGCCCCAATACTCCTACTTATACCTTTCCTTCGCCTCCCCCGGCAACGTACAATAACCCCCATTCAGCTCCTTCTTTCCCCGCGTCGCCTGCTGTCTCGACATACAGTCATGGGAACATGCCTGCGTATGCAACAGGACGCACGGCCGCAGGCATGCAGCCCTCTGCACGTGTATACCACCCGCCGATGGAAGCGACAGTCAAGTTTACATTTGTACCCACTCTTCCCGACGAGCTTTCGATCTCGACTGGCGAGCGCGTCTTCATCGTTGAACAATATGACGATGGTTGGGACTTGTGCACAAACGGAAGATGTGAACGGGGAATGGTCCCCCGTGAATGCTTGAGCTGCGCACCCTCGGATCAGCCGGACATGGGTTGGATGAACACCAAAAGGATGAGCAGTTTAAACCCTGATGGAAACCGGTACTAGTTCGTTATCTTTGAAAATGCCAATAGGTGTGGACATGTCTGATATTGCCCGTTGATCCGACGACTAATTTATCACTTCCAAGACATCGCCTTAATGAAAGTGATACCCCATCTCTGTTGCGACATATCCCATCATTTTACTTAAAACGTTTCAAGTTCACTGGATATTTTTATCGGACGAAGGGATGCTTGTAACCCCTCAATCTTGTCACGTACTGTGTCCAACACCCAAAGCTGTAGCTTCTTTTTCCTTCCTTTTTTTTTCTTGAGATTGTACGGTGATATCGTGTACTCTCACATTGGCTTGTATGCGATTGCCATTCGATTAGACGATTCCCTCCTTTATCTTGCTGTCTGACGTAGCTTAAAGCCAGAAAGTAAATGATATTGATTTAGTAAGTACTTCACGCATGCGACATGCAAGAGCCTGACAGATCACAACCAAGCATTCAGAGACCCACGTGAATGAACGGTAACCAATGTTCAAACAACATATTCTCCCGGGCCCTCAGTCGCCCAACCGCAACGTGCAACGCCTTTGCAGCCTCCCGATAATCTGGGATTCCAGTGCCGTTCTCATGAAACAGCTGCTTGTAGACGTCCTTTGCCACGTCGGGCGCAATCTTGTCGTTGATCGACCACATTGTACCAACAACCCCACCGTACCCTCCAAACAACATCCCCGCCGCAATATGGATGGCCTCATCGGAGAGAACCGCGTTTCCTTTTGCCGTCTGGCATGCAGAGAGAAAGGCGAGACCACCACGCGGTCGTGATAAGGAGACGATGTCGGATATCCTGAGACGACGTTCATTGGCAAGACAGAGACCACTGTCAGTCGGATTGCCGTCATCTTGAACTCCATGGCATGCAAAATGAACCCAGTCTGCCTTCTTCATCAGCGTAAGCACCTCTTCGACTGATCCGACAGAAGACTCTGAGAGGGTGACTCGTGCTGATGGTGAATTTCTGATCACCGCTTTGATGTGCTCCAGTTCCGCAACCACGCCTGGAAGTGTTGTTTGGCCATCTGAGGGTGGTTGACGAACTGCAAGAAGGCGGAGGCCACTGTTGGATACAGTATTGGATGTAGATGAGGCTGCGAGAGTGCTGAGGGTGGGGATATATGATGAAATGACAAAATCAAAGATTTTGTGACCAGGTTCTGAATTGCGGGCGTCGTCATACAAACCAGCTGCATGGATGGGAAGAAACGTCAAGGGCCCAGTTGGACACCAAAACACGCGCGATAGGTCCCCAGGTATCTGATGCGGGATATAATAGGTTTAAACGAGTTGGTCAAGTAGGAACGACACGTACTGAGAAAGCTAGAGCATCCAGGACTGGCTTGACTACGCATTTCCACAGGGAGGACAAGAGGAGTTTCCATCGGGTGGCCCGGACATCAGCCTCTTCAACAGGATGGCCATACCTGCCCTCACAGGCGTCGCGAACGTACGTCTTCAAAGACGTCTCAAGCTGCTTGGATCGGTCGAGACTGAAATTGGGAAGTGGTACATGGATGACATGGTCCACATTGTGGAGAACAATCAATGCATCGCAGCGGGTTTTGGCAGCATTAAGGATGACGACTGGTCCAGAGTGTGCTGAAGCACGCAGTTCAGAGAATTCTCTATGAAGGAGGAATCGCTCGAAACCAGGCAACCTGCGGATGTCCTGCAGCAGTGTATCTCGTCCGATTGCAAGCTTGCGGTGTCGGTCAGCCTCTTGTTGAAGAGACTTGATTGCAGGATCCGATCGTTCGGACATCGGTTTTTCGCGTGCGGAACCAGCGTGTTCTAATGCGGTAGACAGTTCACGAAGTCTACGGGCATGACCCGGATAAGCAGACGCCAATTCATCATACGAGCTGCGAAGCTGAAGTAGTCCCCCCCATACGACCGACCGTCCTTGCTCAAGCCACTCCGCAGCCGTTTCCGGGTGTCCATAGTCCAAGGCTGCGGCTGCGGCATCGCGGACCACATCAGCAGCTCGAACAAGCTCTCGATAACGATGTGCGAGCGAAAGGCCAATCCATGCAAGTTGAGGAAGGAGATTGATGGCTACGGAATACGCTTGAAGGAGAGATTGATGGCGGAGAAAATGGGCCCAACGGATCCATCCCTGTGATGCATGAAAGCGAACAGTAACAGGACCAGCGGGAGCGCAGGCGGCAAGGGACAGCGATAGAACTGCTTGCTTGAGGGAAGCGAGGTCCCCAAGGCGCTGGAAACGTGTTACGAATGCGTCGCCAAGATTGTGTAGACACACAGTTTTGTCAGGGTATCCATCGAGGGTAAGATCGACAGCGTCCTGGTACCTCGCAATTGCTTCCTCAATGTCTTTGATCTCCCCGAGGCACTGGAAACGAGTTTGAAGGGACTTGCCCAGGTTCATTAAGCACTTAGGCTTCTCAGGGTGATCATTGGGGGTAAGGTCGACAGCCTCCTGATGCCTCGAAATTGCTCTCTCAAGGTCGCTGATCTCCCCGAGGCACCGGAAACGAGAGAGGAAGGAGCTGCCAAGATTGGAGAGACGCCCTGGTTTCTCAGGGTGACCATTGGGGGTAAGATCAACAGCTTCTTGTTTCCTCAAAATTGCTTTCTCAAGGTCACTGATCTCCCCGAGGCGCTGGAAACGAATCGCCAAGGAATTGCCAAGGTTGTTTAGATGGCGAGGCCTGGAAAGTTGACCATTGGGGGTAAGGTCGAGAGCATCGTGGTGCCTCGAAATTGCTTGCTCGATATCCCCAATCTCCCCGAGGAGCCGGAAGCGAGTCGAGAAGGAAGCCCCAAGGTTGTTTAGACATGTAGGCGTCTCAGGATGATCATTGGGAGCAAGGTCGACAGCATCCTGTTGCCTTGAAATTGCTTTTTCAAGATCACTAATCTCCCCAAGGCACTCAAAACGAGTGAAGAAGAAGTGCCAAGGTCACTTAGAAGGCGAAACTTGTCAGGGTGACCATTGGGGGTAAGGTTGACAGCGTCCTGGCGTTTTGAAATTGCTTCCTCAATATCCTTGATCTCTCCTAGGCGCTTGAAACGAGTGAAGAAGCAACCGCCAAGGTTGCATAAATGGCCAAGCTTGTTGGGGTGACCATTGGGGGTAAGGTCAACAGCATACTGGCACCTGAGAATTGCTTCCTCAATGTCCCTAATCTCCATAAGGTGGTTGAAACGAGCTTTGAAGGAAATGCCAAGGTTGGACAGATAGACAGGCTTTTCAGGATGACCATCGGGGGTAAGGTCGACAGCTTCCTGGTGTCTCAAAATTGCTTCTTCGATGTCCCTGGTCTCTTCAAGGTGCTGGAAACGCATGGCGAGGGAGCTGCCAAGGTTGCTTAGGCACCTTGGCTTCCCAGAGTGATCGTTGGGAGTAAGATCGACAGCGTCCTGCTGCCTTGAAATTGCTTTCTCGATGTCCCCGATCTCTCCTAGGCGCTCGAAACGAGTAATGAAGGAGTTGCCAAGATTCGATAGACGGCCAAGCTTGGCAGGGTGATCATTGGGGGTAAGCTCGACAGCATCCTGGTGCCTAGAAACTGCTTTCTCGAGGTCAGTGATCTCTCCAAGGCGCTTGAAACGGATTTCGAAAGAGAGGCCAAGGTTGGATAGACGGCCAGGTTTGTCAGGGTGACCATTGGGGGTAAGGTCGACGGCGTCCTGCTGCCTTGAAATTGCGTTCTCAAGGCCACTAATCTGCCCAAGGCGCTGGAAACGAGTTTTAAAGGAGTTACCCAAGTTGTTTAGAACCCCAGGTTTGTCAGGGTGACCGGTGGGGGTAAGGTCGACAGCATCCTGCTGTCTCGAAATTGCTTCCTCAATGTCATAGATCTCCCCGAGGCGCTCAAAACGAATTCTTAAGGAATTGCCGAGGCTGGATAGACGGCTACGCTTGGCAGTGTGGCCATCGGGGGTAAGGTCCACAGCGTCTTGTTGCCTCGAAATTGCTTCCTCAATGTCCCTGGTCTCCCCGAGGCGTTCGAAACGAATGACGAAGGAGTTGCCAAGGTTGTTTAGGCACAAAGGCTTCTCTGGGTGGTTATTGGGGATAAGGTCGACAGCGTCCTGTTGTTTCGAGATTGCTTTCTCAAGGTCACTGATCTCCCCGAGGCGCTGGAAACGACAGAAGAAGGAGTTGCCAAGGTTATTTAAGCACGCAAACGCGTCAGGGTGCCCAATAGGGGTAAGGCTGGCAGCCTCCTGTTGCCTCGAAATCGCTTCCTCCAAGTCAATCAGGTTTCCAAGGTGGTTAAATCGAAAGAACAACGCAGTACCGAGATTCGTTAGCCCTGAAACGTATTGGCCGCTCCAGGATGAAATAGATCTAATCGATGCCTGTAATATTGAGATAGCTTGTTGCAGGTCAGCTAAATCGCCCTGCTGGTCAAAGCGGCGCAATAATTGCGCGCTGATTGCCCATGGATCCACATCCGTCAAGGGAAACGCCGGATACTGCTCCACGGATGATTGACACCCCGCTCGGACGGTGCCAGTAGTACGTTCGATGGGGAGCTGCAGCATGCAAATAGCAGCTCGTTGCTCGTGACTCTCTGAAGAGCTCAGTCCCATCGCCTCGTGCAAAAGTGCTCCAGCCTGTGTTCTGTCGACTTCATCCCACCTCTTCTCAAACCTCGCTAGATGCACGGCAGCTAGCTGGATCAACGTGACAGGTCGATCGGGGTGGCCAACAGGGCGAACACCAAGTGCATTGCGATACAACATGAGTGGAATGTCGAGGGAAGCATTCGCATCGTAAACCCGATAATGGATAAATTTTGCGGTCGCCATGTTTGACTCGGCAGCCGCGCGGCAAGGATGGTTCAGTGGACAAATACTCAGCGCATGCTGAAAACGCTCAGATGCACGCTCAAGATTACTTCTTTCCCCGTATTTTCGGTAACGCGAAAGAGCGCCGTGGCCTTGGTTTGTCACCTCCTCCAGCTGGCCTCCAGATCCCATGGCTAACTAGTGGGGATACATTCAGGCCGACGAGGAAGCCGTCGAGAAAATCGTATACTTACAAAATGAGATCCGGGACTCCTTGACACTGAACTACTGCTCTCGCACTTTTGTCGAGTGACAGTCACCGAAAGGGAGGAACAAGGGGAAACGACATCCCCTTCCTTTGCGAAAAAGGTAAAGGCCATCATGATGTAAGTTCCGACCCTCACATAACACTCCATCCTACTCACGAGCGTCTTTTCCACTGCGATCAAGTAGCTCATTCACGGTAACCGTTAACCTTCGCAGCTGCTCCCCATGACCCAATACCGGCTGGAATTCAAAGGATGCATGGATCGCAAGGGAAACGGCAGCAGTCAAATCAGATGGTCTGCAGACTGTGTTAACACTAACACCGGCCCGCGAGGGAATCTCACATTGGGATAGGCCCTCGCCATTCGACGACATCGTTATTCACTGAGACAGGCTTATTTTCGGTTTTGTATTTAAGGTCACTGTGAAGTACCACAGCGTGAAACCCGGCAGGAATTCGTCTAAGACCAAGAGCGAGGTTTGTCGCCCGGATACCTGTCTTGTCATTGGTATCATGTGCAGACCGATAAAAAATAGATTCGTACTGTTAATGATAATTTCTTCTTCTTCCTCTGCATGCGTTGCAGGGTCTAGAGGTGCTTCCTCATTTTCTTGTTCCTGCTGGGGGTTGGAAAGTTCTCCCGGGCCGCACTGTAGGATGGGTGAGTTGATAAACCAACAAATAGGTCTCGAAACCCACAATCAACTCGGAGGGGCCAGATGACCCAGGTTCAGTTCGTCGTCGTTTTTTGATGCATGGGACATCCTTGGGTGGGTCCTCGTTCTCTTGTTCCTGGTGCCCACCGCCCTGTGGAGTGTGTAAGTTAAAAAATCAGGAACTAGATCTCGAACCCACCATCGGCTCGTGGGTACTAGAATCAGTCCGTCGTCGCCTTCCAATGCCTGACATCAGAAACTGAGATAGAGGGGGGTATACAGCGAGGAATGTGCTTGGCACACTTTTAAGTACATGATTGCGTCTACAGCAAATGAGGTGGTGATGACGGATCCTGTACAAACTTTAAGGATAGCACAAACAGGCGCAAAGGTAATCGCAATTGAACTAGTACTCAAAGAATAGTTCGCGTTCATACCTGCTCTTCAAGAATTTCGATTCGCCTTGGAGGGCGGGCGTCAGGAAACATTCAGGGAAGATTTCCGGAAGAATGCTCAAATGCTCACCTTTCAAAATTGTAAAATAAGTCTGCGCTAGCATGAGGTATTGTGCACGGCCTTTTGCCGGACCTCGATCACCCGCTCGTATCCATCGACTCGCGAAGCTTTCGAGATTCAGTCAGGAACACTTTGCATTTCTGGTCCGCACTTACAGGATATATGCGATCGCTCAATATGGCTTGATGGCATGGCTGTACGATCTGACTTGAATAAGTTAAAGTCGATCTCCTCGTAGGAACCGTTTAGCTGGTGTCGAGTGATGGTTTTGAGTAGGTGTCGGCCCTTGTCGGAGCTCGTGGTGGTGGTGGTGGTGGTGGACTGTGGCGGAGTCCATTCGCAATTTCGCATTGATATCGACTCGATCATGGGAACTGAAATCTTCAGAGACATTCAAAATGATAGACCAGGGCAAGACCAGGGGGATAGTTTTTCAACATTCGAGGTATAGTACACATTAACCTGGTACATCCGAGTCACGACTGTACACAACCAATCACTCATACAATCTCGCAAAAAAAAAACCAACTCAATGCTTCGCACCATCACTCTCAGCCGCACCTTCATTCTGCTTCGTCTTATGGCGAACCACGACATAAGCATCGCTTGCTGCTCCCCCCTCGACGGCCTCAATATCACCGGGGACAACGCCACTACGGCCGGGTTTGATATTTTGCCTGACATGATCAATGAGGACAGAAGTAAAGTTGTGACAAACAAGGAAACCTCACCTCACTGAACGAATAACATCGAGATCATGAGAGAGCAGACCATGACCAGCAACCGGACCCCAGTACGACGTTCCCGCCAACGACCCAATGATACAAGTGCCGACGAGAATGGACAAGTAGAAGCGGTATTGGGAGTACCAATTCGGTGCTGATAAACCAAGTGAGTACCGATCAATATATCAAACAGAAAAACGACCCACCCCAGCCGGCTGAGGTAGCCCTGTTATCGGCATACCAGAGCGCGGTGAAACCAGCCCATTGCCACAAAAGAGCAGAGGTGGGCTGAAGAGTGATAGTGGACCAAGCGAGGACGGCGGGAGATACACCCAAAATCAAGCGGGGATAACCCTTGAAACCACCAAACCCGGCAAACTCCATGCCCCAGTGAAGCGCACCTTATCGCGAAATAAACGCTTGAGCGGATAAAGAGTAAAAAGAAGCACACCCAGAAAGGAGAGCATGACTGCGCCGTACGTAACTTGAAAGTTGAGAGCTTGATCCAAAATTGTGAGTGCAACACCTGGGTCAATGTTGGTAAGCGTGCCAGCAGCAGCCAGACCAGCCTGATGGGCTAGATAGACGGTAGTTCCTGCTGACGCGATATAGGGTAGACCGCCAGCGAGACCCATGACAAGGTAAGGGGTAGGCACTTTGGTGGCGACTGCCGCGGTAATTCCCACCTAGCCACGGCGAATAAGTGGCGTGCTAGGTAACAGAGCAGGGACTCACGAACGAGTCCTTGGAGGGTTTGACACTGTCAACGGTGAACACGCCACCAGCGATGGAACGGGCCCAGTCTGTAAGAGAGTTACCAACTTCTTCTTTGACATTCTGCCGGGCGTGCTCAATGGTCTGACTACCTGGTCTCCCGGAGACTGAGCTCGCGGCGAAGCGGGTTTGTAGGAATGGCAAAGCAAGCGGGCGACGCAAACCACGCAGGGCGGGTGCGATGGTGAGAGCACGAAGTGGACGGGAAAGGGTACTCATGCGGGGCACTGTGACAATAGCGTTGAACATGGGCGCAATTATACTGTACCCCTATGTTTGACTTGCGTGACACGCCGTGACGACCTACTGGTGACGCATGGCACTCAATAATTTAGTCAGCCCCGCCGGAAATTGAGACACGGTGTTGGTCATTCAGTGACACTCTGACAACTCATTACAGCTTGACGAACGAGGTATCAATCCCATGAGAATAGTCCCATATACAGATCCTCTATCGCACGTCGAAAAGCCGTCAGTATAACAGGCGTTTGCCAAGTCACATACACCCACCTGATCCTCTCCACATGAGACTATCTAGAAGATAGTCTATCAGTCCAGGCACACATCGTCATATGTCGTCCTCACCTTTGTACTATCCTGAGCCACACAAAAGATTCGTCCCGTGTGTCCATTCGTCAAGTCAGCTACGAGTGCCCCTGTTGTCTTGTCCCACACCTACCCTTTCACTTCAGTCCATTTCTTCAGCATGAGCAATTTTATGATCCTTACCTTGACCGTACAATCATAGCTCCCGCTCACTGCGAACTCGTCCCCCACCGCCACGCTTCGGACTGGATGTGAATGCCTCTCGGGACCACGAACACCCCCCATAGAAGCAACACGGTTACCACAAGTGCTGCAAACCCTCATTTCGCCCTCCGATACATGCGAGTCTTCCTGTGCCTGTTGAACCGACTGCGACAACGACGAATGCAAAAAGAATGAACTCCCGGACGCGGGCAGATCGTTGCCAGCACCTTCTTGTGCCATCACTGACGGAATTGATGGCTGGCCTGTGGTTGGATTATCAAACTCTGGGCAAGTTGACCATCCTCGCTTAGTCCTCATGTCGAACATTCGAACATGCTTATCCGAAGAACCCGATAGGATGAACGGCGGGCTCAATTCTACAGAAGAGATCCTAAATGCGTGCAGAGGTTAGGGACGATTTATCAAGGGACGTCAGAACGCACGCTCTTGCATGATGGTCCTCGAAATTACTGATCAATGTTCCCGTTCGTGCATCCCAAACTCGAACCGATCGATCTCCAGACCCAGAGGCGATCAGGTCACCCGCAATCGATACTGCGTTGACGGCTGCTCGGTGCCCTCGAAGAACCAACTCTGGTCTGAGCCAAGGGAAGGCATACGTTCGAATGGTTCGATCTGGCACAGTAATATTCAGCTCAGCCACACAGACCCGTGCGCATATACGTACCTTTGGAACACGATACCAACCTTGTACCATTGATTCGGACGCCCAAAACACTGTCTTGGTGATCTTTTAATGCCTTGATCAATCTAAATCTGGATAGGTCCCAGACTACAACTCGACAGTCGCTTCCACCGCTCACAAGAATACCATTTTCAGGGTTCTTGTGACCCTCTCTAGCAGGGTCTGTTGATCCACACGCAGCATCCTCGGGCGCTCGTACTGTCGTAGCCGTGACGCACAAGCTTAACACGCTGGAAGCGTGCATACCCACGACCCTGCGTCGAACCTTGTTTGTGGTCAGATCCCATTCGCGGACAGTACGGTCTTTGGAACCTGTAAAAAGCACTTGAATCGGCCCGTAGGCTGACTCATAAGACCATAACGCAAGACAATAAACAGCTGCTGTGTGGCCTCCTCCCTCGGCTCCCGGAAGGGTTCGTGGACGGCATGCCCCGTGGCGAACGCGACTGCGGAGAAGCGTCTGAGTCTGATGGAGAAGTTTGTAGTCGACCGACAGGGTTCCAGTCCGAGAGGAGCCCGATGGGGCTTGGCGCTGCGAAAAAGTCCGAGTCATCGTGGTGGCAGCTGAATTGCTTCTGCTTATCGGCACCAGGGTCGTTGGAGACGAGGCAGTGGAAACAAACTGGCCAATCAGGTTTTGAAAGTCGTGATCCTGAAGACTCAAGTTCATAGATATGAACTCGTTGTCAGGGCTCGTATCCCCGTTGGGGATATGGATCACCTCCTCGGTGTCCACAACACTGCCCTCATCTTCTCCCTCCTCTTCATCGCCCATACCTTCATCCTCATCCCTGTCTTCGCGTGTTGCGCCAGAAGTGGATGCGTTGATGACGGCCTCGGTTTGCCGAGGGGAAGGGTTGATTGGTCGGGACCGCCACTCCCAGCCACGAATGTGACAGAGATTGCGCCATAAGGTTTGATCGTTGGCAAGCAGATTCCATCGCTTGCAAACCAGTGCACAGTTTAACAGTGCGGCTGCAGGCAGTAATGCAAATATTTGCAGCGATAATTCGGGTGGCAGAGACTACGGAGGGAATGTCAACTTTTGGACGAATGAAGAGGCGCAAAACTCACGCCTAAAATATCGAATTGGAGGAGGGGTACAATTCGCCGTTGGACCGTTGCCAGCCGGGAACGAGGTAGTGATGCTAGCAATCGGTACGCGAGCTCTGTATACAAAAGATAAAGACGAGATGGGTGATGGAAATATTGGCATCTACTTGCCTTCGCGTTCCGACTCGGATACATCGCGGGTCCAATCCAGGCTGCGTTGAACGGCCTTGCCTTTGTTAGTCCCTTGGGTTCTGGGACGGGTAGTTCCGCCATGTGGTCTCGGGGACGCCAGCTGTGGCATGCATTCATACCATGGGCTCGAGGTAGGACTGGGAGAGTCGGGAATCAAAGGGAACGGCAGGGTATCCACGACAAGCCGGTTGGGCGGGCTATCGTGGGTCATGGTATGCAGTCAAGGGGATGGACGGGTCCACTGGGTTCATATACGTTTCAAACAAAGCTGCTGTCGCTGACAGGCGATGCCATGATCCACATTGTCCATGTGGGTGTGGAACTCATTCAAGAACTTCCGATCAAATAGATTTGAGCAACTAAGAAAAAAAGTGTAAAAGACAAGTAGTTCGCGCGATGATGAGTCGCGAGCCGGGTAGAATGTTCTGGACATTCAAATTCTAATCACTCTTTATTCACGCCTTGCATCAGACCCCCGATTCGTCCCAGCCTTGCAAGATGTCGATGCCAACTAGCACTGCCAACTGGCACTGGAAGAACAAGAATGTGACGCCTTGGGCAAAGACGTGGTTCCAGGAAGAACTCACGAAAATCTTTATTCAAGGAAACGCCGAGGAGAGCGTCCAAGTCACCTCGACATCCTGGCTGGACGGTGATGTCGAACTTGGCCAGCGTAAATCAAAGTGTGTACGATACTGGAGTGTCGACGTTTCTTGACCACTCAGACTTTGGCCAGGTTGATCACGATTTACGATTGCAAAATCTCTGTTGAATGGGCCGGGACTGCGAGCGATGGGACCGAGGTTAAAGGCAAGGTCACCATCCCCGAAGTCTCTCATGAGATCACGCTCGACGGCTTGTCTGATTATACTGCAAGTCGCCTTCACTCATTTCAAAATCGCGTGTAGCTCACTAGATAATAGTATGAATGGTCAGAGAGCGCGAGCACCAGCCCGGCCGTCACAACACTTCACAGGCTTGCCAAAGAACGCCTGCCTACAGCTCTCGAGGCCAAGTTTGCTGAGTTTCCCGTCGCGATCATCGAGAAACATGGTAAAGACTTGACAGTCAACGGGGAGCCTAGTCGGACAGGAACACCTGCTCCAACGCCCGGGCTTGCCACGGCTTCTGGTACTGCTACGCTGTCTGCACGCGCCCCAGCGAAACCTGCTCCGGAAACAAAGGGCATTCTGAACACGTCCAATATTGTCAAGGAAGCAACGTTTATGGCTGCGGCCGATGATCTGTTTGGGTTGCTCACCGATCAGCAGCGCATTCCTTTGTGGACACGTGCACCCGCGGAGGTATGTTGAGTGATAACGAACACGTAGAGTGGCTCTCAAATGATTATTCAGTCAGTCGCCAAGGTCGATACACCATACTCGCTCTTTGGTGGAGGCGTCAATGGTAGATATACCTCACTAACGCCAGGCAAGGAAATCGTTCAAACCTGGGCGTTGGCAAGCCCGACATGGCCATTGGGTAGGTACATTGAACTAGAACATCTTGAACGATCGACTAAGGGACGGTGTAGGACACGAGGCGACGCTCACGACGACATTCGAGCAATCTTCGGATTCGACGAAAGTGACGTTTACCCTGGCAGGAGTGCCGAAAGGCATGGAGGACGAACTCGAACGTAATATCGATGGGTATTAGTGAGTGGTGCCGTGAGCCCGCGGGAGATGACTGACCAAATTGGTACGCAGTATTCACGGTATGAAATCGATCGGGTACGTGCAGTTGATTGTTTCTCCCACCTATACGCCGCCTAGGCGGACGCCAAAAATATCCCGGGCGCCGACTTCGCGAGTGAAATGCGAGGACAGCAAAGCAGCGACGGTGGTCGCAATCGCTGTCGTTGTTCTCGCTGCGGCGTTCTGTCTACCGTATTTGTCCTACTCGCCGATGGGATTCCGGTCCTTTGCCAAGTGAACTCCTGTCGTTGTTATGCTTATGCTGATAATCTATACTTTGGTGGTTTTGGTGGTGTAGGTTGGGCACTGTACTTTGACGGGTCGTACGAGGGTGTATTACGAAGGAGATCAAGGGAGTGTCAGAGGGGCGGGCGATGATTAGGTAATAGACCCCGATGAGAAGCAAACAAAATTTGGCGCCACATTCGACTTGTGTTTGCCCCATTCGTTGTCGCTCTTTGCTTCCAACTTTTTCTCTCTTTTTGAAAAGACGACATGGCCGCTGTTGCAGTCGAGGAAATCCGCGCTACTTCGTATGTTGGGTTCGATTCCATCACCCAGCAAATCGAGCACAAGCTCTTGAAACGTGGATTCCAGTTCAACGTCATCGTCGTTGGTGTGTCGTGGTGTGTCGACGAGTTGAACTATACGTGATGTTTTTCAAATGCAGGGCAAACCGGTCTCGGAAAGTCGACGCTCATCAACACTATTTTTGCGTCGCACTTGATCGACTCCAAGGGTCGTTTGGAATCTGATGACCCCGTCAGGCAGACGACCGAGATCCAGACGGTCTCGCATGGTGCGTTTTTTTACTCGAGGGAGGCATGCTGTATTGACACGGGACAGTTATCGTTGAGAATGGTGTCAAGCTTCGCTTGAACATTGTGGACACGCCTGGCTACGGCGACCAGGTGAACAATGAAAACTGGTGCGTGGAATGCATTGAGAGGTGACGTGCACTCATGAGGAATGACTAGCTGGGACCCCATTGTGAAATACATCAAGGACCAACATAGCGCGTACTTGCGCAAGGAGTTGACGGCCATGCGTGACCGGTATATCCAGGACACGCGTATCCACTGCTGTCTCTACTTTATCAGCCCGACTGGGCACTCACTGCGTGCAATTGACGTGATTGTGATGAAAAAGCTGAGCGAGGTGGTCAATGTCGTTCCGGTGATTGCCAAGGCGGACAGTTTGACGCTTGAGGAGAGGGAGGCGTTCAAGCAAAAGGTGCGGCGTGACGACGGTCGTTGAAAAGTATGCTGAGGGCGAGATAGATCCGTGCCGAATTGGTCTACAACAACATTCGGCTCTATCCGTTTGACACAGACGACAGCGACGAAGAGGAGGTTCAGCTGAACGAGTCTATCCGGGTACGTTGGTCGAGGTGGATGTGGACGGTGTGCTGAGCCAATTTGCAGAACATTATTCCGTTTGCGGTTGTTGGGTCTGAGCGGAGCGTGATCATCGAGGGCAAGTCGGTGCGTGGGCGCAAGAACCGGTGGGGTGTGGTGAACGTGGAAGACGAGAGCCACTGCGAGTTCATGCACCTGCGCAACTTTTTAACGCGGACACACCTGCAGGACCTGATTGAGACGACGGCGCAGATCCACTATGAGGCGTTCCGGTCGAAGCAGCTGTTGGCGTTGAAGGAGGGTGTTCAGCAGAGGCCTGCGACGAACCAATAGAGAGGATGGCAGTGTTGATTGATACCCGCTCTTTTTTTGACGGACCTTTAGCAATCAAATTATAATTTTGTGACTGTGCATGCGTGTGTCATCGGCTCGCTGTGAGATCGGTTCGATTGCTAATAAACCGGTTTCTCTTGCTCGGTCCCCCCTCCATGGAGTCCCTCTTTGCCCAGCGACGCAGCCCGCCCACGCCCCGCTCCGTCTTCGCCAACGAGCCTCTCCCCGACGCCCTTTTCGACGCCAAGCACAGACCCCTCTCCGTCTTCGTCACCAACCAGGTCATCTCCTCAAAGTACACCATCCTCACATTTCTCCCCCGAAACCTCCTCGAACAGTTTCGCCGTGTCGCCAACGTGTACGTCCACCTTCCCACTCCACGTTTCTCCCTCACACCCCCGCAGCTTCTTCCTCTTCATCGCCATCCTCCAGTTCTTTCCCGAATTCTCAACCATCTCCCCCGGACTCGTCATCCTCCCCATCGTCATCGTCCTCGGTATCACTGCCATCAAGGACGCTTACGAGGACATCAAGCGTCATCAGTCCGACCGTCGCGTGAACCACTCCCCCGTCCGCGTTCTCTCCGGCCCTGCCTGGTCAAATCCAAATCCATCCGGCGCCAAAACACGCACCTTTGTCAGGGGCATCATCCGGTCCCGCTCCGCTCATTCCAACTTGCCTCCTATCGACTCCGAGTCTGACGGCGACCACTCTGCTTACTGGTCCAGCTCTCTCTGGGAGGACCTCCGCGTCGGCGACTTTGTCAAGATACGCAACAACGAGCCGATTCCTGCCGACGTCCTCGTCTGCGCCACCTCCGACGAAGACAATGTCGCCTTTGTCGAAACCAAGAATCTCGACGGCGAGACAAACCTCAAGTCTCGTAATGCCTCCCCCGCGCTTGCCGACATTCGCACCGCCAAGGACTGCGCCACCGCCTCCTTCAAGGTCGATTGTGACCGTCCGGACACTAACATGTACAAATTCGACGCTGCAATCACTCGCGACGGTCAAAAGTCCCCGGTTGACGTCCAGATGGTCCTCTTGCGGGGCACCATCCTCCGCAACACCGACTGGGCCATCGGTCTCGTCCTCTTCACCGGCGTGGATACCAAGATCGTCCTCAACTCGGGCGTTACCCCTAGCAAGCGTAGTCGGGTCGAGCGCCAGATCAATCCCCAAGTGTACGCCCATCCCGCCTCTTTCCGCATCTTCCCTTGACCTTTTCCAGTCTTATCAATCTTGCCCTGCTTGCTCTCATGGCAACCATATGTGGGATCGCCGATTCACAGATCGAGAAACGGCTTTACCCGGAGGGCGCACCTTGGCTCTATGACGACAACACCTCTTACGACAATCCAAGCATCAACGGACTCATCACTTGGGCATTTGCTCTCATCACGTCCGTCTTCCACCTCATCTGCGTTGCACATGCACATCCTTATGTCTTCTCACAGATTCCAAAATGTCGTGCCGATATCGCTGTACATATCTATAGAGGTCGTGAAGAGTTGTCAGGCGCTCTTCATCTATTTTGATTATGAGATGTTTTATAAGAAGACAAACCAACCCACACTCGCTCGGAGTTATAATCTGTCTGACGATCTCGGTCAGATCGAATACATATTTTCCGACAAGACGGGGACATTGACACAGGCATGTTCGCTTCTTTTCCCGTTCCCGGCAACCGTCTCTCACGCTGTCCCAGAATTCCATGGTGTTCAGACAGTGTTCCATCGGCGGCGCTGTATACCTCGGTGACCCCGAGGAGGAGGATCTTGACAAGAAATTTACTCCCGAGCTCAACGGCGAATACGACACAAGTCGCGACTCTCGCTCTACAGCTGCTACAAGCCCCCCAGCCGGTGTCAAGTTGTCAAACGGCGTTCTCAGGCATTTCACTGATCAACGGCTGAGCCAGGACTTGGCTCGCGCTGTCAACGCAGAACCTGGATCCGAGAACGAGGCACAGGCACGCGCATTAAACGGCTTCTTCTCCGTCCTCGCTTTATGTCATACTGTTCTCACTCATGTCGATCACCACACTGGGGCCATTGAATACAAGGCCCAATCACCCGATGAAGCAGCCCTTGTTCAGGCAGCTGCAGACGTCGGCTTTGTCTTCCGTGGCCGGGACAGGGAAACACTCATGCTCCAGACGCCATTTTCAAAGGAAGTCGAGCGTTACGAGTTACTCGACATCCTCGAGTTTACGAGTGCGCGTAAGCGCATGAGTATCATTGTACGCAGGCTCGACGGACAGGATTCACGGCTGTTCCTCTTGACAAAGGGCGCTGACAGCGTCATTTTCGAGAGGCTAAAGTCGGGTGGTGACGAGCTCAAGCGCACGACTGAACGTCATCTCGATGATTTTGCCAGCGCAGGTTTGAGGACGCTCACTTTGGCCTACAAGGTCATACCTGGTACGTACAGTTTATTCGACCTTATCATATATTTATGTCGCTTGCAGAGGACGAATACGAACGTTGGAGCGAACGATATCACGAGGCTTCCACTGCGCTTGAAGATCGGTCACAGAAACTGGAAGACGTGAGCGATGAAATAGAAAGAGATCTCCGTCTGCTAGGAGCTACCGCCATTGAGGATCGTCTGCAAGATGGCGTGCCCGAAACGATTGCCGACCTCAAGCTCGCGGGGATCAAGGTTTGGGTTGCTACCGGCGACAAGCTGGAGACTGCAATTGGTATTCGTTTATTATCTCTGTCCATCGCACATCCGCTCACGTTCTCTCTACCATGTAGCCATTGGCTACAGTACGAATCTCATCGCAGCTGACGCAAATGTCATCATCATTCGCGGTGGAGATGTTGGACCTCCAGTTTACTTGCAGATGGCAACAGCTGTCGAGGAGTTCTTCCCCGAGGATAGCCACATTCTCGAAAAGGAAGGCCTCGCCGACATTGCAACCTCCGATGTCGGCCCGTATCAATTGCGCCGCCTAAATACAAGTATCCCCTCCATTGTGGGCGAAGGCAACGGTTCCCGCCCGGGAGGATATGTACTTGTCATCGATGGAACGGCGTTGAACCACGTAGGCGTTCTATGCACGGATGACTTATGAACGCTCACACCTAGTTTAGGCTCTTGCTGACGATCAGAATAAGCAATTACTGTTACATCTTGGGACTCGATGCGAGGGTGTCATCTGCTGTCGTGTCTCCCCTCTTCAGAAAGCTCTTGTCGTCAAACTCGTCAAAGATGGCCTTGGTGTAATGACCCTCGCTATTGGTGATGGTGCCAATGATGTCAGCATGATCCAAGCTGCTGATGTTGGAGTCGGCATTGCTGGTGAAGAAGGTTTGCAGGCCGTCAATTCTTCCGATTACGCCATCGCCCAAGTATGTTGTTTTTATCAAAGGTATATCCAGTACCTCATCAATCCCACAGTTTCGGTTCCTCAAACGACTGCTTCTTGTCCATGGTCACTGGTCGTATGCGCGCAATGGCACCATGTAAGTTTTTTTTT